>CAUHTR010007598.1:0-51577 GCA_959609185.1 Schmidtea polychroa | reverse complement strand
TTTTTTTTGTTTAATTAAAAATAATAATTTATTTCTGAATTTAGACTATTTTCAATAAATATATAAAAAAATTCTAAAATATTTTATGATTTTAATTTTAAAAATCCATAATAAATTAACCATTCAATACTTTTGAAAACAACAACTCATATGCACTCAATTTACCACCCAAATTATTTAAAAACATTCAAAACACAAGTGTTAACGGCATCCTGCACATTAATTTTCGAATCCAAAGGTTCCCATAAAACACGTTCCCAATAATTATTAAAAAACATTTTGAAAACGGACATGGTTATTTGATCGATGAAACCCTCATTGTGTTCATTAATAACATACGTTTAACAATATATTTTGGCAATTTTCCTGCCATCATCAGGTAGGACAGAGAAAATTATAGATATTACAGTTTTTTTATAAACAATTTAAGCAATATTTTTAATTTAATTTAAATAATCAATCTTTTTTTAAATTAAACTATTTTCAAAATATATAATTAAAAATTTCTAATGGTATTTTATTCATATACAAAATTATTTTAATTTTAACAAATTTAAAAAAAATTTTCAACTTAATAATTTAACTATTCGAAACATTTGAAAACAACAACAATCAACATACTCTCAATTGACAAACAAGCATTAAACACATTAACTTTCAATGATTCAATGATATTATTAACAAGACCTTACAAAATAATGATTAAAAAATTTTAATAACATTTAAAAATCATACTCATCTCTTTTGCTCAATTTTTGTGATGGGTACTATACAAAAACTTGGTTAAAAAATGACAGGACATTGCACCCGTCACACTCACACACCCACATCCACATATATATAAATAATTTGACTATGATTCAGATAGATAGATAGATAGATAGATAGATAGATAGATAGATAGATAGATAGATAGATAGATAGATAGATAGATAGATAGATAGATAGATAGATAGATAGATAGATAGATAGATAGATGAGATAAGAACACAAGCCAACCGTAGTTTTAGACTTCTTAATAAACATATTTCCTACTTTATACTAATTAGAGACGGTATTATATTTTAAATTTGTTAATATTCTTATAATATTCATTTTTAAAATTATTTTTTAAAATTTTAATATTTAAATTATTTACAAAAAATTACAGTTTTTCAACTTTATATGACAATTTATCATTTAATTTTTTTCCCAGTTAGTTAGAACATCAGCTGATATGGCCAGGATGCTTCCATTCTTAGTATTCATTATTGTACCATTCATGGAGTTGCTATTACCATTTTATTTGAGATTTTTTCCATTTATGTTACCCAGTACTTTCAAAACCGAATCTAAAGACGTGATGCAATTATTAGAAAAAGAACTATTTAAACTAAATTTTTAGAAAGAATTCACACTTCAAAAGCTCAAAGGAAAGTTAGAAATTGCGAAATTCCTACAGGAAGCCATTGCTGAAAGTGCGACAACGAAAAAAGCAATTAAACAAGATGGTGTAGATTTGGCCACATTTAGTGATTTTTTAATACAAGTAATAATTTATACAATTTAATTCTAAGTTATGTAATAACCACAATCTGCCAATAATTATAAACGGAAACTGTTCCATATCTCGATGAATCCATGCAAACGGGAATTATAATGAGCACTATAAATAATTCCTACAATATTATCATATATGCTAACAAGTTAAATTTCATCTTTAAATGTTATAAAATACTTTATAAACGTCTGTAATGATTTATATTTTGATCCGGTTACAATTCACTATTAGTGACTGTTGTGGTTTGCAAATCGATTGTGTTTGGAGTTTGAGCAGTTGTCAAATTACTCTGTTTCATTGTCAGTTAATTTGATTTTTTTATGTTCCATGTTGATGACAAAAATAAGAAAACAATAAAGTAAATTATTACATCCATAAGTAATCGACAAATGCTTAATTGTGAAATAATTTTAAAAACGTTTAAAAGAATATCTAAACTAAATTTTTTGTCTACAATTTTCTTTTTTTTATTTAAATAAAACATGAAAACATGTCAAAACCTTTTAATTTCATAAAAGTTTGAAATAAAATGTCTTTGTTGAATATCTCTCTATAAATCCATATAAAAAGTTATCATTTGAGATTTTTATGGATTTCGATATGAGATGTTTTCCATTAAAGAATATATGGCTATCAGTTGATAAAGATAACCACAGTGACATGTTTATGAGCAGGTAAATGAAAACATCTTCTCCATCAAAGTTATACGATATTCTTCTAAGTTACTCGATGATATTTCGTTCATTATAATTTTCAACGGTTCTCTTAATTCTAATAATCGCCTGTCAAAACGTCGCGTACCGTAATAATTGTCATTAGAATCAGAAATAAATGACATATTAGATACTGAAAATGAAGTGAGACCAAAACTCCAAGTAATAATAAATATAGTATACGAGTGCAGCAGCGTCTATGATAAGAGAGAATCCATTGACATAAAACCAAAAGAGAAATATAATATGTACTAGAGAAAGAGCGATCAGCACATTATATTCTATTAAAGAGAGACATTAAATTGACAGTTCAATTTTCAAACCAAACAATCTTTAAAGTTTCAAGGAAATACAAATATATGTTTGTTGAGGATACCTAAATGATAAATAGTATAATAAATAAGTAAATTACCTGGGGGGAAATCGTTATGACAAACGGGACGATCTGTGGGAAGTCGGAAAAGAAAACGGAAGTAAAAAGAAATGAGAAAGAGAAATGAAACAAAAGAAATCATACAAGAAAACAAAAACAAAGATCAGTACTAATTAATTAGTACAAAGGAGAAAAGGAATTTCAAATTCAAGAAAAACAAAATATAGGAAAAGCCGTATCTTGACAGTTTGTCAAAGATAGCGGAATTGTCAGGAGAAGGCGCCCTAACAAGAAAGGCAAAAGGGAAAATATCTCGACATCTGTTAGAGATAAAACGGGAACAGTCGGGAAATGCAGGAGAAAAAAAAAGTGGAAAACATTTGATTATCGCTTGTGCCACAAATAAAACAAGCTATATAAAGAAAAACTGTTGACCAAGAAAAAACACAAAAAATTTAGACAAAAATTGAGACAAACCCGAGACGGCAAATTAGACAAGTCAGGCGAAACTTTAGTGGAAAACGATTTGTGAAGAATAATTGTTGGAAAAGATTTGCGGAAAAGAATTATTGAGGCATAAACGAAGAGAAATTATTTGAATATTTGAACAAAGTTGTGAAGGTCAAAGAAAATAACCAACTCAAAGTCCCAGTTGCTAAACCAATCAGTAATTTGTGATCTTTTAATCCGGTGTTATACGCAAGTGCTATTCCTCACTGAGTGTTGTAATAAGCATTGTATAGTCACCAAGCAGAGTGTTGAATTGATTGTCAGTATAGAGTGATAGTTTATTTGTGATTATCAAATTAAGACCTTATGAGAGAGACAATAAAGCGACAAATAAAATAGTTCGAAGAGGCAGGCGTAATTATACAATGTCTTTTACAATGGGCATCATCAATTGTACCTGTTAGAAAAAAAATTGTAAGATTAGAAGATGCACTTACTACTGTAAATTAAATGATGTAATAGTAAGAGATTCATATCCATTTTTGAAAACACAAGAGCAATACCATGAACTTAGATATACTAAATCTTTTAAAGTTATTGATGCGAATTCAAATGGAAGAATATATAAAATTACTCATTTAGTTAACTATTGCGCCATTGAAAACAATACTAGAAGACCTACAGCATTGTACAGTTTATCTGGATGACATATTAACACCATCATAGACATTTGAGGGATACTTAGACGATATACCAAACGTACTGCAACAATTAAGAAAAGCAAAGATAAAAGTCAAATCAACAAAATGTAAATGCACAGAATCATCGGCGTTATTTTTTGGACATATTCTCACAATAGTTGGAATAATGCATAACCCAGATAAAATTGAAGTTTCTAGAAAGTTTTTAATAAATTTAATAAACAAAAATTGCTTTAGTATTCATTATAATATTTAAAATAATATTTGAAAATAAAAGGAGAAGTAGATGGTGAGTGTCAAATTTTTCAAGATACTTGAGGTTTTAAAAGTAAATTATTAAATTATATAGTTCAGATTAAAAGGAAAACCGAAATTGAATGGTGGTCAAGCAGAAAAGCAATGGCAAAGAAAGATATGGTAAAAACAGAACTATAGAAGGGTATAATCAGACACGAAATGGGAAAATGCGTAAATCTGAGGAAGTGGAATAAAGTGAAAAGTTATCGAAATTGAAGCTGGAAAACGGGAGAGGGGTAGATTAGAGAATGGCGAAGAAGACAGTGAGCAAGAAATTGTTAGAAAATGTTTAGAAAGGGTCGAAAAACCGGCAAATATGAAAAAAACGCAAAATATTAATTAATTGGCTAATGGGAAACCCGAGCTAATCGGAAGCCCGAGCCAATGGAGAACCCGAGCACTGCAATTTGGAAGGATAAACAAACGAGGAATTCATAGGATAATTATCCAAACAGCCGGATAAACGAGGGTAAACAAAAGAAGAGGTATTACGAAGAGGGTCAACAGAAATAGCTAATTAGGGAATGATAACCAAAGAAGTCAAAACCAATTAGGTCAAAAATGAGGCAATTACAACGATAATGGGAGTATATAAGGAAACTCCAAATTCACATAATGGGCGGTAGCCTTAGGTAGGGAAGAAGAAACAGACGATAGGAGTTCGAGGAATAAAATAAAAGAAGGAAAAAAATTATAAGAGGAATTGAGGAGTCAGAAAGGGATATTAAAAGAGTACGGATCAGAGAGAGGAATAAAAAGGTGAAATTTATTTTTTAAATCGTACAAGGTCCTTCCAGAGCGAAGTTAGATTGGAAATTGTTAGAAAATTTTTAACTAAAAGTGTCGTTATTTATTGATACTTGTAAAATTTCTGTAAAACAAATATACGTTGGGAGTTGTGGTTATTAATTTTTGGAACACGTGGAGTTAGAGTAACCAACGGTTGATTTTTGGTATCATAGAACCCATCAGTTAGATTATTTTTTTATCGAGCAAAATGAAAAGCCAACATATCTTATTTGCCCTGAAAAGGTTGCTGTGAATAAAGTGGCAAATATGAGGTGGCATTACATGACCCACCATTTTAAAAATTTTGAAAAAATTACTGGAGAATCAAGGAGAAATGAAGTTAAGCAGCCTAAATCAAAATTTGTAAAGTAGACATCATTTTTACGAATAAAAGAAGTGAATGTGAAGCTAATACCCGTGCAAGCTATGAAGTGTCAAGACTTATCGCTGAAAAGATGAAACCGTTTATGGATGGTGAATTTGTTAGACAATGTTTAAGGACAGTGGTGGATATTGTTTTCTCAAAAAGTTTTTATTTTCTTCGATAAGTCTATTTGGTGGGACTGTCACAAGACGCATTGAAGAGATGTCATCAAATCTTAAGTTGTTTAATGAACTCCTGCAACAAATTGCAATATTTTTCAATTGCAGTTGCTCAGTTTTCAGTATTCGTGCGAGGAGTGACTTCGAGTTTCCATGATTTTGAAGAATTTATTCAGTTAATTCATCTGAAGCATACAGTTACTGGATCAGACATCTTTGAAGTAGTGATTAATATGATATCCAAAATGAACTTAGATATTTTAAAACTAATTGACTTCACAACTGATGGAGCACCGGCAATGGCAGGAAATAAAAAGGGGTTGTCGTACAATTACAGGAACGCGTTGAAAAATTGCTTTTTGATAAACTTTTTCTTATATTTTTAAGAACCCCTACAGTCCAGCACCCTCTAAAAAACGCAATTCGACCCACATAGCCAAAATGTTGCAGACCCCTGTTGTAGAAAATATCGGAATCAAAGCGGTCAAATTATATATAAGACATATTTGTTGCAATATTTAGAGTTTTAAAATTTTTAGATTGTACTATCGAATTTTTAAGACAAATATACGCTGGGTATTGTTTGACTAATTGCTTTTTATATAACATGTGGAGTCATAGACACCAACTAAAATCTTTACCTAATTGAAAACCCAACATATATTTAAAAATCGCATTCCAATAATATTTTTTTAAAACCTCCGCGGTTTCGTACAGCCTTTAAAATTGTATTTATATCCTTTTTAACAAATTTAAATTCTTTTACAATTTCTTCACTCATTTGATTTTTATATATTTTTTCTGTATGTTTTTTTTCTTCATCTAAGCTCTTCTCATCCATCTTATCAAAATTCCATAGAACTTCAAATAAGTTGTATATAAACTTTTTAATTATCTTGTGTAGTTTCAAACAGTGTTGTTTGGAGGCCCTTTGAATTAAGAGTCCTGGGTCTAAATACCCTCCTGACCTCTCCTTCTGGGCCTGGTCAAAGTATAAAAATAAAATCAACATGAAACTCGAAAAAATTAAAATCTTTCAAGCATATAAACAACTAAAATATTCTCAATCGCCGAAGTTTACATTCTTTAGCAACGATTGAAAATGTTTGGTCGTTATTATTATTAATGTAGTTATTATTGTAGTTAATGGCTATAAGTTTGAGATATTAAATCATTTTCGTTCTAATTAATTGTCAAATTTTGTAGGAAAATAAAGAAAACTGTTTAGAAAATTAAAACTCCGAAACATGCAATAGATCATCGGTCTATGATATTTATTTGACAACAAACTTGTAACTGGTATTGTAGAGACACAAGACTAGTCTGAATAAAATTTATATTGACATGGACATTGAAGATACTGAAAGACACATAAGACCAAAGGAATAACGTTGATGAAATAACACATCCGATATATAGAAGTAGTGAAATATTAATCAAACCGTTGCATTGTTGATTGTGATATCGGATTTTGGAAAGATAATGTCGCGAACTCAAACAGTATTACACATAGAACTGCAATATACTGATGATTAACTGACACCAAATTGAACGAATGGATTGAATTTATTGAAATGACTGGACTGTCTGACCGGATCGATTAGATTGAACTGCTGAAATGCATTGAAGGGATTGAATAAAAAAGATCCTCGAACTGATTAAACTGATTAACAATGAGATGATTATCATAGATTAGAGTGACAAAAATCTTCGAGCAGATTAAACTAATGAAATGAATCGGAAGGATTAAACTGTTTTGACTGATAAAATCGGTTGAACGGACTTCCAACAAATAGTTCCAATTGCGAAAATTCGAGCATATTTTTTGCATTTGATTGATGAGATGTTATTTTAAAAAGTGAATGTAAATATTAATATTAAAACAGTGTTTTTTTAATTTACTTGATTTAATTTAAATTTAATTAATTCAATAATATATTTTGTGTTCAATTAATAAATTGATAAAAGTCCAAGTCGGTTTATAGTGAATAGTCGTTGATTTTTGCTGTCTACCATGAAGGATTGTTCGTTAATGAAATCGGAGCCTAGTATTGGATGAATTGTGTCTGCTATGTGGAAGTTGTGAGTGAAAGTTGAGTTCAATGTCGGTAGCTTGAATGAAAGTTTTTATGTTCCCAAAAATTAAATTAAGGAGATTTGGGGTCTGGAGTTATAGTGGTTGAGAGGATCGGAAATGATCATCCGGAGTCGACGAGGAAGTAAATTGATGACCTGGAATTGAAAGTTGCTTCAACTGTAAAGATGTTGTTAATCGCAAAGGCACCGCTTAAAAATACAGGGTTTACAGACGGTAAAGTTAGTTTTTTCTGGGGAATCGGAGTAGTTTTTGTCGTATAAGTGGTGTGTTTGAGTAACGATTCACAAAAGTGCAGCCTGGAAGGCATTTTTGTGCAAGTAACCTGAAGAGGTTGTGGTAAATGCTGATGGGAATAACTCTTAAGGTTGACCTGGGTTTTGGCCAAGAACATCCTATGTGACGTGTTCTAGTGTCGGGTAAAAACTATTTGTGAAAAAACAAGTCTGATGTGGAAAAGAGTTAGATTTTTCAGTTCTTTGGGAGTATGAAGTTTGTCGAGGGTGGTTAGTTAACGCGTCGACAGTTTTTGTCAAGGAGGATCTATGTTCCTGAAGCGAGTATTCAAAAACAGATGAGGTGGATGTGGGTGTGCTACTAGTAGGTGGTCTGGTTACCAGTTTATCAGCGATTTTTTCCAGATGCAAAAGATTGTCTGAATCGACGATGAGTAGTGAGGTTTGGACGTGATATGGGAGCGCTGTTAAAAATGGTGGCATAAAAGAGCAGTGTTCTTTGATAGACTGCTATGAGCGTTTTCTAGTTCACATACGTGTGTTGGATGACGAGGGTCACCACATTCACCCTTAATAAATACTACAAGACGGGACCCAGAAAATATAGGGTTAATGTATGTGCCGAAAAAAGGCAATAGATTGGATCATTGGGTATCAATCGAGATAATATCCAGTTAGAAACAAATATCCATTAACTATTATCCCTTGTGTGACTATCCTTTATGACAATTAATTGAATATCATTTATGTGTTGATTTTCCTTGAGGACAATTATAAAATTTATGTGAACGATAGAAATCTTGGAGAATGATGGAGCTAATTACAAAACTGTGCCGGAAAAATCTTCACGGCAAATTATGAAAGAAGTGTGGCACAAAAAATACGAACGGCAAACGGAATTGCGTGGATGGCACTGGAATGTCGAATAAAAACAAAGGCAAATCTCGAATATCAAAGAATTTTGTCAATGGAAGAAGAAAGCGAGTTGCGAAGCAAAAGAAATCATTTGTAAGAAGGAAAATGTCCAATGAGGAGATCAGAAGAACCATCATATTCATGGACGCGGAATATGGTGTAAGTGAATAAAACCGGATGATCCCGTTGAAGAATTTCGTTACCCAAATTCACGGAATAAAGGAAAATATGGCAAGAAACCAAGAAGATCAATACCAAAGCATGAGGAAAGTACGAGAACTGACAGCCAGAAAGATTCTAGTCGGACATGATATACAGCAGGGTTTCTTAACCGATGAGGTATACCTCCCTTGGTGAGGTATACTAATGTGATAGGGGAGGTATGAGATTTTTTGTTTATTTTTGTTATGTTTTTTTTAAATTAAAAATTAAAATTATTTACAAAAAAAATAATTTAAAAAAATTCTTCAAAATTTAAACTTGTTTTATTTATTATGTACATATTTATATTATACAAAATAAAATTTGAACGATTACTTTTTTGCTAAATATGTTAGCATTTCTCTATTTTTGTACATAACTATTTCTAATTAATTATGTTTCTTTTGAAATCAAATAGCCTTTGAAAAAATTCAAAATTATATACATTTTTATATTCAAGTTTAGTAAAGTTTATATTGGCTGCTGATAGTTGCATTTCTTTTAACTTGTTTTAATTATTTCGTTACTGCTAATAATAAAAAAGGAATGTGTTGAAAAAAAGGAAATATAGTGAGGATTATGTGAAATTTGGATTTACATGCTGTGTTCGTGATAAAATCGAAAAACCCCAATGCTTTCTATGCTCAAAAATTCTCTGCAATGATAATATGAGGCCTTCTAAACTCCTTGAACATTTTACAAAAATGCATTCAAATAATTCTGGAGACTCACTTGAATCTCTCAAGCAGAAAAAAGCTCGATTTTTGTCATCAGGAACTTTAACCAAGTTAGGTTTTGGAATTAATCAAAAGCCACTTGTTGCAGCTAGTTATAAAGTAGCATATCTTATCGCAAAGAACAAAAAGTCTCATACCATCGGTGAAACGTTGGTCAAGCCTTGTGCTCTTGAAATGGTAGAAGCTGTTCTCGGAAAGCCACAGAGAAATCAGATCGCGGCAGTACCTCTTTCAAATGACGTGATAAGAAGTCGAATTGTGGAAATGTCATCTGATATTTTGGATCAACTTATGTCAGAACTGAAGAAAACAACTCTTCCTTTTGGTCTGCAACTGGATGAAAGTACTGATGTAGCTCAGTGCAGTCAACTTTTGACCTTTGTTAGATATACCACCGAAACTGGTATTAAAGAAGAGTTTTTGTTCTGCCATCCGATATTAGCTACTACAAAAGCGACTGATGTGTACCAGATAATTGATGATTTTTTTTCAGAAAATAAACTTGATTGGAAGGAAAAGTTAGGATTCATATGTACTGATGGTGCACCTTCCATGCTAGAGAAAAATTCTGGTTTTGGAGCATTGGTACGAGCGATGGCTCCAAATGTTATGGTTCTGCATTGTTTTTTACATCGTCATGCATTGGCATCACGAACTCTTCCACAAAGACTCAAGTCTGCCATGGATATCACTGTCCAAGCTGTAAATTTCATCCGATCTCGAGCTTTGAATCACAGACTCTTCAAAATATTATGCCAAGAAGTTGGAGCTTCTCATGAAATGCTGCTTTATCACACTGATGTAGGCTGGATTTCACCTGGACGAGTTTTCACTCGTGTCCTGGAACTCAAAATGGAGATAATAACATTTCTTCGAGAGAAAGAAAATAAATTGTGTGGAGAGTTTGAAACTCACAATTTTACTGCATCATTGGCCTATCTTGCAGATGTATTTTCACATTTAAATGATCTAAATATTTCCCTTCAAGGGTCAGAAGTTACTATTTTAGATGCAAATGAGAAGATTACAGCCTTCAAGCAAAAACTAGCTCTTTGGAAGAACCGCGTATCAAAAGGTAATTATGCAAATTTCCCATCTCTAGAAAAAATTTTCTGTGCTGAATATTTATTAAAAGCGGTGCCAGATTGGATTCGAACTGATATTTTAATACATTTGGATAATCTCATGAATTCTTTTGATAACTACTTTGTAGAAGACAATTTGAAAATTGATCAGTGGATTCGAAATCCTTTCATATTTAATTTAGACTCCATGGATGATGCTGACATGCAAAAAGACGACCTCATTGATTTACAGAGCAAGGCTATGGTCAGGCAAAAATTTATCAACCAAAATCTTGATGAAATTTGGTGCTCACAAATAGATTCTTATGCGGTTTTGGCAAATAAAGCTCTTTCAGCTTTGATACCATTTGCAACCACATACCTCTGCGAATCTGCATTTTCAACATTGGTCAATGTAAAGCCGAAAACCAGAAATCGATTAGATGCCAGGCATGATATGCGCTTAGCATTGTCTAAGATTGTTCCGCGAATTTCGCATCTTATTGACGGCAAGCAGCAACAATCCTCTCATTAATGCTGCCTTATTATTTTGTAGTATTTATATAAAAAATATTCTTTGAATTTGGGAATTATTCTTTAAATTTTTCACATATTTTCTATCTTTAAACTTTAAATAAATTTTGTCAATATGAATTAAATATAAAATATAATTTTTTATATCACAGTATGAATTAAATATAATTTTTTTTTATAAATATATTAAAATGGTGAAAATAAAATAATATATGTAATGTTGGTATACCACTAATTATGTTTCTTATCTTTTCTTAAAAAAAATAATTCTGCTGGAGGTGAGAACATCAAATTAAATATTAGGTGAGGTATGATGTAAAAAAGGTTAAGAACCCTTGATATACAGAATGAATTAGCATATAGTGGAGTGCAGGTAAATGAATTGTGGGGAATATGAGATTTGGCAGCAGCTAAAGCATTAGAAAAAAGGAAAGTGACAAGAAATGGGCATTGGTTCAAGTTATCGATTGTGGCTGAAGAACTGTGCGGGATAAAAATGCAGAAAGGAAATCACACTGCATTGGAAGATACCGAAGCAGTTAGAAGAATTTATTTGGCTATTGAAATTCAATGGAAAGATGATATTTTTGCTCATTTTTCTCATCACTTCACATTTTCGTTGTTTTTGATTCAACTGGCTTTGCAATTCGTTTAGGTTTTTCTGGTGTCTCCTTGCTTCTGTTTTCCAATAGTTATTAATTACTTCTTCTGCTTTCGTACTGGCTATCTCTTGCCATAATTCTTCTGGGATTTCCTCCCAGTTCCTTCCTCGCTTCCTTTGTTCGTGGAGCCACTCGTTTTCCTCTTCCATTTCTTTCTTTACTTTTTCTTTACCTCTTTTGTATTCTCTCTTTAACACTTTCACCATTCTTCTGTTATCTTGTTATCCATTTATTAATCTTTCGTTCTCCTGCCTTTCTTTCTGTAATTCCTCTTTGATTGTTTTCGTTCGTTTCACTATTTCACTTATTTCTCCTTCCTCTAATTCGGTCATTGGTGACTCTACTGATCTCTCGGTTTCTGATTTCATTTCTACAATATTTACACTGGTTATTATTGCGCTATAGGGCGACTTATACATATACAATTATAATTATTTTTCAGGATACAGTTCCTGATTTAGTTCTATCTGGCGGGTTACAGTCCCTTTATTATTGTTATTATACTCCTAATTTTTTTTTGTTTTGGGATATAATTCTCTTTATGCGAATTTTCTTATCTATATACAATTTCTTTATGATGTTTTCTCATACAAATGTCTCCTCTTGCCCCACATATCCTTCATCGCTTTCTAGAGGATTCCAATTGTATCGCGATTGGGTCATATGGTACATAGTACCTTGGGAGTTGTGCTCTTATTTCATGAACTTCATCTCTTAACGCTCTTGAGATGTTCAGTTCCTCGTCAATGAGATAGGTGAGATATCTGGCTTCTTCGTCTCTCACAAACGGCAAATGAGGAAACTCCGGTGGAAAAAACAATCATTATCAATGGAGAAGAATGGAAGCTCAAGAAATTCCTGGACACCTACCAAAGAGAAAGAAAAAAATAAAAATTGTATTACTTGAATGAAAAAATTATTCCTTCCAATGTGTTTTGTTTTGCATGACCAAAATTTCTTTTAAATAATAAAATATGTCAATAGGTATAATAATAGTTGTTTCGACCAGTCAGAGGGGGAATGTCACTCACCTCTGACTGGCAGTTTGTCTGACGTTCCCTTTTGTTTCGCGTCTGTGTGTGCGGTATGATTTGATCGAATATTGTTGATGTGCGCACACAGACGCGAGAAGTAGGTTTAATTTTTTTGTTTTTGTGAATTTTTATTGATTTTTGTAGAAATTATGATTTTGTTTGTCTGAATAAAATAATTAGAATAGTTTGCTGGAATTGTGAATTTTTGAATTGTTTCGGGAAGTGTGAATTCTTTGTGTAATTATAATTGTTTATCTGTTATTCGAAACCGGAACGTTGACAATAATTAAATGAATCCAGAGTATGACTATTGATTCAAGCTTCTATTAATTGGAAATTCTGGTGTTGGAAAATCTTGTTTATTACTCAGACCTGCAGATGATTCTTATACTGAAAGATGCATAAGCACAATTGGAGTTGACTTTAAAATCAGAACTATTGAATTAGATGATGAAACTATAAAATTGCAAATATGGGATACAGCAGGTCAAGAAAGATTTAGAACTATAACCTCGTCTTATTACAGAGGAGCTCATGGAATTATTGTTGAGTATGATGTTACCGATCAAGTTTGGTTTAACAATGTTCAAAATTGGCTTAATGAAATCGATAGATATGCAAAAAGAAAAGTTCCAGATAAAATGATTGAGAAGAGTTCAGCTACAAGATTGTTTAATATTACTGAAAGTACTGGAGGTGTTATGACTGGTATGATCCCTGATTGTCGATCTCAAGTATGTCGTACACAAATGGAAGCAGCTCGATTTAAATATAAAATTGGATATGAAATGCCTTGTGATATAATATGTCGTTGTATTGCGGATATTAATCAGCTCTATACCCAATCGGCTGAGATGCGACCATTAGGTTGTTCAATGATAGCATTATCGTATGATGTTGAAATGGACAAATCGTTATTATTCAAAACTGATCCCAGTGGCTCTGTTGATGACAATAAAAATTATATTCTATATCTTGACTTGAAACAATAGTAATGAGTGGATCCAAATAAATGTTTGATAAGTGAGGCCAAAAATAATAATAATATCCAAATGGAATGTCCGATAATAAAGTAAAGTAAATAAAATATCTATTAATTAAATAATAAAGTGAAATATAATCATCCGTTAACCTGAGTACGCGCAAAAATGAAATAAATATAGTCATGATTTCAATACGTATAGTTGTAGTACAAATCCATTCGGAAGTGACTCAGAATATATATATATATATATATATATATATATATATATATATATATATATATATATATATATATATATATATATGCATATGTATAAATAAAATATATGTAAAATATGTGAAATCAAATAATCAAATAGTAAAATTTAAATTATCAAACATCAATGAAAATCCCAAGCATCGAACTTCGATGTTTGAGGCTCCCATGATAAATTATCATAACCGCCTGCAGCGCTGACGTAACCAGTGGATATGATAATTTTGGCTATATTAAATGCCTAGGGTTAGTGATGAATCAAATATTTGAGAAAATAAAATAAATACTAAATTAAAAAATATATATATTCATTGAAACAGAGTAGGCTACATTAAAATAATATTAAACCGAAATGGCAAAATAGGATTATTATTATCTTGAAGTCTCATTTTTTGTAATATAAGCATATATTATTATTTATTAATATCACTTTAATAATTATTATTGGTGTTATAATTATGATAGGAAAACAAAAAAAATCATTATTATCATCATGTTATATTTATAAAAGAAAATAAATCAAATGAAAAGTAAATTATTATTATTGTCATTATTATTATAAGTATTATTATTATTGTGTTTGTTATCATTGTTATTATTATTATTATTATTCCTGTTGTTAATTATAAGTATATTTATCTGATAGTATTAACTATTAATAATTATTAGTATCATTATTATTATTAGAAAAATAATCTATAATAGGCAAACAAACATTTTAAAACAATAACGTTAATTAATTGCTTTTAAAATTTTAACCTACCGATAATTATCTCGAATATTTTCGAACATTTCAGCATAATTTTATATCTGGGATTTGTTTTTTCTGAATTATGTTTTTGAGGGAAAAAAATTATAATCTTCATTTAACACTTGAATCTGTAATAAATTTAAATTGTTAAATTTAAATTTAAAATGAAATTGTGGCCATGATTCAATTATTTAAAATATTCTGGAGTTGACATTCCGGGAATCAAATAAAATCATATAATCATATTTGTTACCTGGAAAGGATTAAATGGATAATCTATCAACAAAATCGGCCAGATGTATCAAATCATTTTTAATGAATTTTGATGGATTTTAATGATTCATAAAGGAAATTTACGCAGTGAATTATTTCAAATGATATTGCAACTGATATTTATGTTCAAATAATAACAGTGAGAGCTTCTCAGATCTCTCAATCGGGATAATTTGATCCTATTTTATTTAAGTTTCAATTTGCAATATTTACACAATTAGTTGTAAATATTGGCATAGATTTGAATTAATTGAATTTATGATTATTTAGTTAAAAAATTTCATAAATCTTTATTGAATATTCGTAGATTTCTTTAATTATTGATTTTGATTCGTATATTTACATTGACTAAATTTGGTTTTTTCTTCGCATTTTTATTTTCATTTTTGAGATCATTGAAAAAAAACTACAGATTATATCTATCTGCTTGATTAGTTGTAACTTTGATAGAAACTAAACTGGTAAATCATCAAATAAATAGTTCTAATATCGTTTTAACATTTAAATAAAACTGAAAATAAAAGAAAATAAAATTCACACCCCACTTATTCACACATTTACAGAATATTCGTGTATTCAAAAGACTGCTTTTAATGTAGTTAATAATTTTCATCTTTCACAACATTGTGTGGATATGACATTTAGGATAACATTCTGAATTATAATAAATTAAAAAGTTTTTATTATTATCACTATCATCATTATTATTATCGTTATTATTATTATTATTATTATTATTATTATTATTATTATTATTATTATTATTATTATTATTATTATTATTATTATTATTATTATTATTATTATTATTATTATTATTATTATTATTATTATTATTATTATTATTATTACGTGAAGGAATAATTATTTTATTTTATTACAACGAACAAAATAACTAAATTTCAAAATATTAATTTATTTCGAGGACGAAATGTTTTTAAAGGAGAGAGATATGTTGAGGATACCTAAATGATAAATTACATAATAAATAAATAAATTACCTGGGGGGAAGATCACCATGACAAACGGGACGATCTATGGGAACTCAGAAAAGAAAACGGAAATAAATAGAAATTAAAAATGAGAAAGATAAATCAAAGAAAAAGAAACAAACAAGAAATTAAAACAAAGGTCATTGTTATTTAAGAAGTACAAACGAAGGTGGAATTCCAGAAACACAAAATAAGGGAAAAAACCGTATCCTGACAGCTTGTCAAAGATAGCGAAATTGTCGGGAGAACGCGGCTTAACAAAAAAGGAAAATGGAAAACTGAATCTGTCGCCAGTGCCACAAATCAAACAGACTATATAAAGCAGAACAGTTAACCGAGAAATCAGAACAAAAAGGAGAACGAAAACAGGATGAAAAGTAGAGCAAAAATAGAACGAAACTAGAGACAAAGTAGAGTAAAATTAGAGACGAAGAGTTAAAAGGAGAATCAAATATAGAGTGAAACGAGAAGTGACGAGAATCTTTCGAAAAATTAAATATAAAGTGGAATTGGAGTAAATAAATTGTGTGGTCAAAGCAAATAGAACAATCGATCAACGTACCCTGTAATTGACTAGTTGGCATCTAGTGATTATTATTGTGATTACAGAAAGAGCTATTCTTCACGTAGTGTCGAAATAAGCTCTGTGTGATAGATTGGTTTACAGTTAATTGGTTGTAATTGAAATTTGTACAATCCCGTGTGGATATTAATAAAGCTTATCGTGTTTGAGAGTGTTGACTTGTGAAATGTGAATTAATAAACACGCTTTGGAGTCAGAGTAAAAGTTTGAATTTACAAATATTGTCACCAACTTAATAACCCAACAATTTTATGTTTTATTATTTACTATAAAAATAATTATGAATTTAGAATAAAAATATAACAGATAACTAATTCTTATAACTAATTCTTATAACTAATTCTTATAACTTTATTATAAGTCACAAAAAAATAAAAACCTATAAATTGGGATGTTCATAAAGTTTTTCATCCTCTAATCTTTACAAATATTCAATCGTTATTTTTTCGATTTCAATTTTTAATTATGATAATAATAAACATACAACAATAAAATCAAATTAAAATCAAAATAAAAATAAGAATCACGTACAGCAGGTTATCTTTTCAAAATCCAAAAACATAAATTTTAATTAGTAATATTTATTAAAAAAGTAACAAATAAACAATATAAAAAAATATTAACGAAATTAGGATTCGTCTGCATGCAATAAATTTCAAATTATATCTAAAAAATGCATCGAAATTCGCAATAAATAGAAGAGTTATCGAAAACACACGTTAGCACCCAGCATTTCAGTGCAAGTTACTTTTTTAGTTTATGGCAAATAAACCCTGTGTTATCTTTTGGTATTATTGTGCTTATTTCTTAAATATTGCCTGTTTGTGCTATTGTAAATATTTTAGCGCTTAAAAATAAAATTAAATATACAAAAATGTTCTGTGGAACCGGCACCGGTTTGCGGACCACCACTTTGAGAAGCACTGGCGTACAGCACATAACTTCCCCCTTTAAAACTGGAGGTTAACACTTTTACTTGCCAACAAAATTTCTATTGTGATTTTTACAGTAACACAAATTTTACAGTAACTCCATTAATAATAACAACAACAATAAAAATTACGACCATCTTATTTACATTTATTTGTATTTTTTGTTTTGTAGTGTGGTTAATGTGTTACAACCAATCGATAGATAAAACGTAAAAGTTGTACAATTCACAATAACTAATTCTTATTATTACGTCATGAATATCTTATCATGAATATCTTACCCACAATCCATTTTTATCATCTCTTGCTATCATTTGAAATTTGTTAAATTTTGATTGTATCACTTCTTTAGTTAAATATATTTTTCGAGATGTGTCGACAACATGTGTTTTTTGGCAAAGAAATGACAATAATAGGGAATAGATGGAAAAATAGGAAATCGGTAGTAAACATATATTATCCAGCACCAAATTAAGACTGAGAAAAAAAATTTATAAAGTCAATTTTCAAAAAACAAATCTATTATTATAAATAGTGTATTCATGTTACCTTTATAAATATCCTGAAAATTATACATGGTATCATTTATCATTATAGTCAGTATACTAACATAAGTATTATTATTATTATTATTATTATTACTATTATTATTATTATTATTATTATTATATTATTATTATTATTATTATTATTATTATTATTATTATTATTATTATTATTATTATTATTATTATTATCATCATCATCATTATCATTATTATTATTGTTAAATATTAAAGTTCAAAGTATCTCGAAATTCCGATACAATAAATGTATATAAATAAATTCAAATAAACTAATTTGCTTTACTCAATATCGACCATTTCGTTAAAAGAGCACTCAGATTATTTAAATTATAGCTTCTGTGTGATGAGGATTAATGCGAATAGTTTCTAACGGTTTCTAAAATAAAATGAAAAAAAGCCCCGTAAATATAGTCGAATTTATTAAAACTCACCCCGTATTGTGATGACTGATCCATTAAATTTCCATGAAATTGTTATTGTGATGAGTTTCTTATTCAGATCGAAAACACATAAGCTTTTCTAAAAAATAGTAATATTAACTGAACAATATGGATTAGATAACCCAGTCATTGTCAACCGTTTCAAACATTAAACCCCAAGTTGTGTCTCGATGATGATTTGATTGCTGCTTGTTCCGGCGACCAAGGCTATTGGTGGCGTTGAGCTGAGGGTCGATCTAGTCAACGCTACACAAGCCGAGCTGATAGCGACAGTAGTGCTCTCCGCCAGATGATGGGTGGGAAAGAGTTTGTACTTTTCGACCGAAGGCAGTCCTATGATCCGAGCCTCGAGCTCGTTCTTGGTGTACACTTAATACAGACCCTTCTGCCTGATTTTTTTCAAGGAGATTGTTTCGGCAGTGTTCCAATCTCAGCACTTTCTGGTTGGATTCCTTCATCTGGACGAGAGCGAACCAGATCCCCTCCAGATGATCGATGTTCTTCCTTAACAGTACAATCTCCTACTGCTGTGTTCGGATAACCTCCTTCTTGTCCGAACACGAGAAGTATGGTTTTAGCTGGTTACTTTTCTGGGCCATGTTTACTATAAATTTAAATAAATGAGGATGAAACAATAATCCTGTTTCGTCCTTTTTAAAAATGTTTTCTTTCTCATATCTTTCCAAAATTACATTCACTGTTGATTTCCATTCTTCAGCAAGCTGAGTATTGTTTGAACCACTTGTAAAGAAAACAAAGTAAATAAAGAGAATTGAAATTGTAAACAAATTATAAAATTTAATGTATAAAATTGATTTTCTTTTTATATCATATTAATTCATTTGTTAAATTAAAAATAGTTAATTAAATCACTAGAATTGCCCCCATTGAAAAAGAGGAGTGTATTGGGAGGATTGTGTGGTATTTAAATCTTTATTTTGCCCATCGAATAAGTGTTTGTGTATATTTCGTATTAATATTTCAACGGAAAACATTGTAAATGATCCAGTGTAAGATGCGTCAATTGGCTCCTGTGTAGGACAAGGCAATTGGTGTACATCAATTGGTCCTTGGAATATGACTAGCGACCCAATGGATTATATTAAATTTTCCGGTGTAAAAATCAATAATCAAATTTTACACATAAAAAGATTTAACAGATAGTTTAATAATTATTTGATAAAAGTCACCTTTGACAAATGACGAAATTTAAGATATTACCAAATCTATGAATACCTGCAACACAACAAATAACTTTAAATCCATAATCAATATTATTCTTTTCTTTAGTATGTAAAATGTTTATACCAGAGCAGTGATGCTTCATTTTCTATAAAAATGAAATTTTTCTATGAATATAACGGTGATCTAAATATCATGAGACATAAATGGATTAAAACAAACTCAAAAATTAGACAAATAAATAAAATTTAATTAAAGTTTCTCACACTAAAATTGTAATGATATATCACGTCCAAATTAATAATAAATTCAAACATATATCTATGGATGTGGTCTACTGATTCACGTATTAATTATGGATGGGATAATAATTTACCAATCATGCTGTTATGAAAGGGATCAATAAATATATTTTTTAAACAATAAATCCATATTTAATATGAAAAAATAAATTCAATCAATGTATTATTTCTTTGTGTTTCTTGCATTATGGTATAAGAAAACCAGCATTTCAGCATTCTTTGATGTTAGTATATTCGTCAAGTCACTAATTATATACCCGGAAGACGAAAACCTTCTCTATGATGATACACTCGATCCAGGCATACATAAATATTTTTTACTAAGATTTGCAAGAATAGGAAAATTTTTATGATTGCTTATCCAAAAATCTAATCGATTTTCCAATTGATGTGACATATCATATCCATTCATTTCTTGTAATAACTTTCATCACTATTAAAGGTTTCCCATAGAGAAGTTTGTACTTTTTATAATGCTTTTTATTGGATTAATTTCCTTTCTTTTTTGAAGTCCTTCACTTTTGAGTTTTATTTTACCTTTGATTTCTGTTTTTAACTTTTCTTTCACAAATTTCAAGTTTTTAAATCGTGGATCAAAGAGCTTTTTCATAATAAAATAAAAGTACTTTCATCTCTTTTTAAATCTTCATTTCATACTCCATACTTTTAATTATTTCATCAGATACATTATTACTATTTACATTTTCTTTTGCTTTTCAATCATAATTTCAAGTGTATGAGGTGTTTCATTTGTTCAAAATATTAAGTAATATTTAAAATTAATTACAATTAGAAAAAGTTTTTACTATTTATTTGTCACGTTATTACATTATTCTTTTTTACAGATTCCTTCCATAAAATACTTAAAAAATATCATATAGTTTGATTTTATTATCTTATGTAAAAATAATTAATTTGATTTTTTTGATAATCAGTATAAATCGACATTCGAATATGTTGGAAAAGAAAATATGATAAGTTTTGATTCTGCTTATTAGATTAAATGAGTGTTCTTTGGGTTCGTGGACCTTGAGTAATATGCCTGAAGTCTTGCGAGCACCTGTGGTAAAATTGTGTTATTAAAACAACTTTTTTAAAATTAACCTTTTCCCTCAAGTTTTATTTTTAAAAATATATGAATGTAAACATGTAAAATAAAAACAACCTTAAAATTTGTTAACAGGACAGTGCTTTAAGAAAACAACAGTAAATAATAAACCACACACAAAAAAGTTTAAAAGAAGATAAAGTTTACAAAGGAAAAAAAATCATTTATAGCAGTTAATTGGATTGTTGTTCATTAACATTTCTTGTTAATAAATATTCCTACGTTTTATCGAGTTCAAAAGGGTCAAGTGCATGCATTCTTCAAGACCATTCTGAAGTCAATTTCTTTTCTTTGGTTTGATTATAGCCATTACTTAAAATCTATTTTCAGATAAATAAAAATTTTCAGTCACAACTATCTTTCACTTAATAAAGAATATCCTGATTTAATGCTAATTAAAACTGCTGCAATGTCCTTTTTCTAAAATATTATCTTTAAAGTATTGTGTTGAGGATACCTAATTGAAAAATAACATAATAAATAAATAAATTACCTGGGGGAAGATCGTCATGACAAACGGGACGATCTATGGGAACTCAGAAAAGGAAACGGAAGTAAAAAGAAATGAAAAATGAGAAACAGAAATCAAAGAAAAGAAAACAAAGGTCATTATTAATTAAGAAGTACAAATGAAGGTGGAATTTCAAATTCCAGTGAAACAAAAAATGGGAAAAAGCCGTATCTTGACAGCTTGTCAAAGATAGCGGAATTGCCGGTAGAAGGCGGCTTAACAAAAAAGGGGAAAGGAAAAATATCTCAACATCTGTCAGAGATAAGGCTGACGTAGCGGGGAGCACAGAAGAAAATGAAAATGGGATAACAGAATCTGTCGCCAGTGCCACAAATAAAACAACTATATAAAGGGAAACTGGTGGACACAAAAAAGAGAAAAATTTGAGAAAAAAATTATTGGAGAAAAATTAGACAACGTCGGACGAAACGTTGTTGGAGAAACGATAGTGAAAATGAATTGTAAAGAAAATAATTGTGAAGAATAATTATTGAAGATTTGAATAAAAGAATTAGTTGAAAAAGTAAACGAAAAGAAGTTACTTGAGTATTTGAATAAACTTGTGAAGGTCAAAGAAAACAACCAGCACAAAGTCCCAGTTGATAAACCAATCAGTAATTTGTGATCTTTTAATCTGGTGTTATACGCAAGTGCTATTCCTCACTGAGTGTTGTAATAAGCATTGTATAGTCACCAAGCAGAGTGATGGATTGATTGTCAGTGTAGAGTGAAAGTTTATTTGTGATTATCAATAAAGATTTCTGTTGTCAAGTGTTATTTGTGGATCGGTCAAAGACACACTTGGAGTCAGAGTAAACATTTAAATTTATCACCAACTCTATAACCCAACAATTGTAACTGGATAATTCAATAAGGTTATTTTCTTCCGTAGGTAACAGCTTATTGTCGGATTGATTCACGAAAGATTCAATATCCATTTCACAAATATCCATTGTTACAGAAGAGTGTCCTAAAAATATTTATGAAGTGATTCTAAATGTGTTTTTATTAAATAGACTGTCTTAGTATTATTAAAAATAGAAATCGGTCGATAATTTCTTAAGAAATTTAATAAGACTCGTAAAATTTGAAAAAGCTACTAACAAACTAGTCAGTAAACTAACTTAATAAGTGTTTTGATATTATTGACCGAGACCACGTGGTGGTTATTTTATTTTATGCTTGAATTAGTAATTCATGTAATACATTTTAATTAACAATCGAAAATTTTTTGATTAATTTTTCATATATTTTTATTAAATTTGATTAAATTATTCTCATTATATTTAAATAATTGAAACTTTTATACAATCAATATAGATTTTTATCTATTAGTGTAGCGTTGAATTTAAATAATGTTATTTATTCATTTATTTAATAGTGTTTATTTCTTATTTAATAGTGTTTTAGCTGTGTTTTGATTGTTAATTTTATATTTCAATTATTAAAAATTTAATTCTGAAAATATCATAAACATACTTGACATAAGTAAGCTTTAATTAAAATTAATATTAAATTAACACAATCAAACTAAAATAAAGTGCTATTAAATAAATAATTAACTTTCAAAATTTATTTTTCAAATTATTTTGTAAATTTCTTTAAACTTTTATTTTCAAATTTTTTATTGATGCATGTTTTTAAGATATTTATTCTGTAGTTTTTATGAAAATTAAAATATTTTCACAATTTAAGTTCTAAATATGATTTACATCAGTGGTTTATATTCAGGCTAGAGAATCGGGTCTTACTGTTGACACCCAGGATATTTTGAGATTTTCACATTTGTTTGAAGATGAAGTCACTTTAGAGTCGTTAAATCCAAAATATTTGAAAGCACTTTGTAAACTTTTGGATATCAATACTTTAGGACCATCTGCATTATTGAGATTTCAGTTGGAAATGAAAGTTCGACAATTAAAAGCTGATGATCAGGTGTGTTTCGTGTATTATTTTTTTTTACTTAAAATACTGCTACTCGTTATTGCTACTCGTTTTGCACGTTTTCGATCTTACACGGTTTTTGAAATCAAAATTTAAAAAAAATTATATAGAAAATGATTAATAAAACCGTAATAAAAATGATAATAAAAACACCAAATAAATGGGAATTCCCCTTTTAGTGTTCAAAACTAAATTTTATGCGTATGAATTAATTGATTTTAAACAACATTTTAAACTTTTTATTTTTCATCATTTCGTATTAGTTTTCACAATTAATTATATTGTAAATTATTTTAAGTAACTAACTAAAAAAGAATTATGTTTTGAGACATCCTTTTATTTAATTTATAACTTTAGTTTTACAATGGCAAAAGCAAAAATTAACAAAACAGAAACTTATTTATTAAAACTATATAGAATGCTCACTTGAAAAGGCAGTGCCGAAAATTCGTAAATATCAAAAACATCGATATATTTACTGATTTATAGTCTTCAAGCTTTTTAATAAATACAATGGAAAAGAAATCAGTGGTGAAATTTGAAAAAAATAACATTACTAAAAGTAACTATAATTTGTAATTTTTTGTCAATTTTCTTGTTTGTCTCAATTTAAAATTTATTTCTCATTCTGGAAATATTGGTTAGGAAATTAGAATGAACAATGGCTTTAATCAAGTATCTTTCGGACACCTGGAACTTTCAACAATGCATATACGTTTAATATAATTACATGTTTATATAGAAACAATTAATAATCTACCTAAAATCGCCTATGTCACTGCTATTTGTTGTCCAAACAACTAAATTTCCATTTCAAGTTCAGTAATATTAATATGATTCCATCTTGTTCTAGAAAACCATCATTCTAGATTTGAACTTGACTGCTAATGTCATCTCATAGCTGAATTATCAGTTTGATTAGGATTTCCATTTTTGGGATCTTTAACGGAATTTTGATGTCTTATCGAGAAAATGTTATTTATTAATTTACATAGTTCCTTTGCGCATTCAAATAGTAGGGGCTATGGTTTAAAAAAATCTCCTGAAACGCACGTGCTAAATCTTCTTAACTTACATATCTAAATCTGTTACTATTTCAGGTAAGTTGAAATTTTTTATATTTCAAAAATCCGTTAATGAAAAAGTAACGATTTTAAGCACATCACAAATAAAATATCAATGAATGACAAAATTTGTCGGTGCTTTGGTGTGATTTATGTCGCTACTCTATTTTTTGCTTTATAAAGACATTTTAGTTAATGAAAATATTTTACAATAATAATTTCACTTTTATTTGAAATTTTTCCATAAATTTGTGATTTAAGAAAAAAATATTTGTTACAGAATGATAATGCCGTTGTATTATTATGACATATATTCTATAAAAATTAAATATTATAAAAATAATTCATCATTCCTAAATATTAAAAATCATTTATTTTGCTCTTCATCTACGCAAACACATAATAACTAATAAAATTTAATTGTTTAATTTTGAATAAAATATTTATTGAAATAAGTGAATTTTTATTTTTCAAGATGATAGCAAATGAAGGTATTGATAAAGTTCCTGTTTGGGAATTACAACAATTATCTCGAGAAAGAGGAATGAGATCTTATGGTGTTAATGAGAATCGTTTAAGATATCAATTATCTCAGTGGCTTAGTCTAAGTCTTGAAAAAAAAGTTCCTACAACACTACTATTATTATCAAGAGTAATGTATTTACCAGAAACTTTGACTCCAGAGGAACAACTGAAACAAGTTTTTGTTAATAGTTATTCAGATTTCCATTACATAAAATTTTAGGCCATTCTTGTGTTGCCTAAAACTGTTTCCAATACAGCTAAACTTAAAGTTGACACTGAAGAAAGAGTTGATCCTAAAACTAAATTAGAAGTTATCATAGAAGAACAAAAAGTTATCCATGAAGAAAGGAAGGAAGCCATTAAAGCATCAGAAGAAGCAGAAATTATTTCGCCCGATGAAGTTTTAAAGGAATCTGAAGACAAAGCTCCAATAATAGAAGTAAAATCAGGTGACTTGCTTCGTTTATAATTAATGCTATGCATAAACAAATTATAAATGAAAATTTTCATGTTACCACACTTTATTAATGAATATTAAATAAAATTTAAATAAATAATTGTTTATGTGAATTATGTGAAATTTTAATAACGGTGCATAAAATAATTTATCTTTGAGTTTCGTAAATGTACTTTCACGCTGATTTATCCCAATCATATTGTTTCTTTGCTTTGATTTCAGCACTCATCTCGAAGTTTTCAGGGCTTTGATAAATATATTTTTAATACAAACTCAATATTAATTAAACACATCTTATACAATTTCTATATTTGATTTTGTAATTATTTAAAAATCCTTAATTTATATAGTTCTTATATCCTACCTAACGAAGACAGGAAAACTGTCGAAATATATCGTGAAAAGAATGTTTGATTGGCGTTATCATATATTTATTATTATTATTATTATTATTATTATTATTATTATTATTATTATTATTATTATTATTATTATTATTATTATTATTATTATTATTATTATTATTATTATTATTATTATTATTATTATTATTATTATTATTATTATTATTATTATTATTATTCAAATATCATTTATTATATCGATTTATTATATCAATATAGATTTAATTTTTTTATATATTAGTCCTTTAAAGATATATTTATGAATTTCATATTTTTCTTATTAATTAGGTATTGAACTTAAATTTTTTCATATTTTATTATTTCGACTTTCCCTAAAGTTTTTGTGTCCTCACATTTAAGTGCTTTCTCTGTGGTTCCCATGAGGTTACATATCCCCAGGCTGAGGAACTCTGATCTACTGCTGCTATTCGTACGTGTTATTACCCCAATCATGTAAATTCAAAATTATCATTATGTAAATATTGGTGGATAACACAAGCACTATTATAAATTTTTATTAGTGTTTTTCTGGGTAAAATATCAATATATTTAAACTTTTTCATATAACTATTTTATTCATTTTTGTTAGCAAATTTGAGTCATAATAAAATCGAACTTCAGCTTCTAATTTATTTTTTTATTTTAACATAGGTTAAACAGATGTGTATATTGATATTTAATTTAGTTGAAAGCCCTGATACTGCCCCTATTTCCGAAATTCCAACCGTAGCTAAAGAATCAATTTCTGATCAAGTCGAAATTCAAGTTTTAAAAAATTATTTCTGGGATCTTTACTTTAAGATCTTTTTAGAAAGAAGATAAAGAACCTAAACCTATCCCTGTTGTAGCGGAACAAGTGATAGGTGCTCAAGATCTTGCTCATATCGAATCAGCTATTGCTAATCTTGAAGAGACCAAAACCTTATTCCATAAAGAAGAAATTGGTGTTTTGAAAGTAATTAACTTTTTTTCCGTTAATTATATAACTTTCTGTAACAAATTCAATGCATTTAAGTAAGTTTGATTAAAAAGGATAAACTTGGAAAAATTCTAAATAAGATTAGATTTGATTAAATAGAAATGTTTTTTTACATATTTATTTAGAATTTATTTTTCCTATTTTATTATTATTATTATTATTATTATTATTATTATTATTATTATTATTATTTTATTATTATTATTATTATTATTATTATTATTATTATTATTATTATTATTATTATTATTATTATTATTTTATTATTATTATTATTATTATTATTATTATTATTATTATTTTATTATTATTATTATTATTATTTTATTATTATTATTATTATTATTATTATTATTATTATTATTATTATTATTATTATTATTATTTTATTATTATTATTATTATTATTATTATTATTATTATTATTATTATTATTATTATTATTATTATTATTATTATTTTATTATTATTATTATTATTATTATTATTATTATTATTATTATTATTAAAACATAAAAAAACATCATCTATTGCATCACGTGCAATGTATGCAAGGAAATCTACATTCGAAGTACACTCAGGACCTTGCACCAAAGAGTTAAAGAACATCTAAATCCTGAGATATAAAAAAAATGTCAGATTCAAAGAAGCAGTTCTTATCATAATTTGACGGCCAAAAATAAACACTAAAGAAGAAATCAATGAAATCATCAATTTGATCTGTTTTTATTGACCTTGAGAATAACTGATAATATATAAAAAATATAATAAATTTAAAAAGAGTAATAATTAAAATAATATAGAAAATTTTAGGAATATGCTTTCAAAAGATATAATTTAAAGATAAAGATAGGATTTAAAAATCAAAATGGACACATTTATTGAAATATTTAAATAGCGTATATAAATAGTTATTGGAGGCTTTATTTTAAAATATTTTGAAATATTTTATTAGGCTTCTAGAAGCTCATTATAAAAGCTTTAAAAAATTTAAAAATTTAAGTTTTTGTCATTTTGAATTTTAAATGATATTTATTTTTGAATAAATAATTAAATTCCAGGAGATCGACAAGGACTATCTTATAGTCGAAATTTTATTCATTAAATACATAATTCGCAGCAAAAGGCTTAAATTATCATTTTATTGTATTATTATTATTATTATTATTATTATTATTATTATTATTATTATTATTATTATTATTATTATTATTATTATTATTATTATTATTATTTTTATTATTTTTATTATTATTATTATTATTATTATTATTATTATTATTATTATTATTATTATTATTAATATTATTATTATTATTATTATTTTTATTATATAATTTTATTCATAGAATTTGTTGAGGATTTGAAATCGTCCTTAAAAATGGATGGATTATGGGAATCATATTAAATAATAAAATCACCATAGAAATATCTTGAAAACCTAAAGAAAAACAAAGAAGATTTTAAGTTTAATCCTCGTACCAGAAAAGATGATTGCTACTCGGGTTATCTACCTTAACGAGCAATCTTTATATTGAGTGTAAGGTTCAAATATAGTGACAAATTGGAATATGATTGAAATTGAATAAAGTTATTCTATGTCGGTTTTCCATTTGTTTGTTTAAATAAGAACACGAAGAGGCAGAGAGAACCGACTTTAAAAAATATATATATATATATATACAGGAATACCTCGCACAGTACGGTTTCTGTCTAGTACGGTTTCTGTCTAGTACGGTTTTGAAATTTTCAAAATATGATTGTTTTTAAAAGGATTAAATAAAATTTTCGAAATTTAAAAAAATTTTAAAACCAAAAAACGCAAATGACTCACTTAAGAACAGAAGTTTAGCGTTATTAAACTTCATGAGGAAGGGGCTTCGTTTGCTAAAGTAGGAAAAGAAAGGGGACTGAACGAGGCATCAGTTCGGAAAATTGTGAAATATAAAGATCAATACATGTCGCAAGGTATAGCCATGGCGTCATATTTGTCAAAAGTGGTAACCAGAATTAGAAGCCCTCGAATGGTTAACATGGAGCGACTATTATCTATATAGATAGAAGACCTTAGCCAAAAACGTATTCCAATTAGTCAAATGGAAATTCAAGCGAAGGCACTAAGTCTTTACAAAGACTTGGGGACTAAAGATGAAGTAGAAGACCTTGGTTCCGAAACCCGTGAAACCCTTACGGCCAGTCAAGGGTGGTTTTCTCGGTATAAGGAACGAACTGGTATTCACAACAAACGTATTGATGGGGAATCTGCAAGAGCAGATAAAGAGGCGGCATTATATAATCACGAATTTTAAATTTCTTAATAGGAGTACCAAGCCGTAAATTTATTAGCGCCAGAATGCCTCGAATAGTACGGCTAAATTCCAGAACCGATTAATCGTACTGTTCGAGGTATTCCTGTATATCCATATTGCTTAATAATCCCGTTATTTCATTCAATAATCTAATTCTAGAATGACAATGAATTGATTTTAATGAAAATTCATTTTGACAATAACAAAAATTTTACTGACCTGTATCATTCTGGTATAAATTATTTATAATTTTTATTTTTGACAACAAGAGTTATTATTTTTATATTGTTCATTATATAATTGTTTTTTTCTTACATTGTGTAAATATCATTTATAAGTTGTATTATCATATCGCAATCATAATGTTACACTTGTTCCATACCAATCTGTTATATGGTAAACTATGCGTTCTTCTATTAAATTACATTTCTTTTTTCTTCATTATACGAATAATATAATCGAAAAATAACCAAATAGTCTGGTTAAAATTTTAAATGGACTGGAGTTCTGCAATAATGACTAATATGGATATTTTGGTTTTGCATCAAAATTAGATACCTTAAATATTGTCAAGGCAAAATACAAAGTTAAATTATATCTAAGAAAAATGACAAATATTAGAAGTCTTTATAGTGCCAGCTTATCCATTAATTTTGTATTTGAACAAGGAACATCATTTTTTCAAATATATTTCGACACCTCGCGAGTCATAAGTAGACATTCAATAAATCCAAAAACTATTATACTTATCGGTAAGACATTCAATACCGGACCATTTTTTGTGAACTGGGATTTCGGTACCAAATGTTCCTGGTCCAGGAATTCCAGTTTCAACACTGGGACTAATCTAAATTGCAAAATTTTAATCAAAAATATAAAATCCACACATTTTTTAATTTATTAATTAAACTCATTTGAACATAATAATTATTAAAGTTAAGAACAAACAAAAAAAGAACTATAATTGACAGTCTTTTTATTTACTTATTTATCTTCTAAAAAAGGTCAAAATGCATACATACGCTCTCATCATTCAAAGATGATTGCATTTTGGTCACAGTTGTTCCGCATCCTGGTTCCACGCTTGTATGTGGAATACACGTAATACGTTCCTAATCATTTTTGAAACCCTTAAATAACACTAAGTTATATTATATCTAAAATAAGTTATTAGTATTTTAATAACAATTACAAATGTTTTGATGAGGAACAGTGTTAATTGTATTGCTATTGCAAATTTATATTTTTTATTTGTTTCCACAAAGTATTTATTGCATGTTATGTATATATATATATATATATATATGTCATAATTCTCCAGGANGCATGTTATGTATATATATATGTCATAATTCTCCAGGAAAATAGAAAAGAAATTTCTAAAATATTAAGCACGTCTGATGAAGCTGCACCAGTAAAACCACCAGAGGAAAAATCTGTAAAGAATTTGTCCAGTAAACTTGACAAGATGATTGATGAAATAGAAAAAACGGTGGAACATATTGAAGTGGAAGCGAAAAAAGCAGATCCTAGTGAAGAGGTTTTTACTAAGATCTTTTTATTTAATAAATTTTCCAAAGGACAAAAAGCCAGTAATAGAAGAAGTTATGACATTGAAATCAGTTGATAGTAGTCCATCTCCAGTAATCAGAAAAGAACGTTATATTAATGTAAATGATGTTCTCGAAAGTATTAAAAGTCTTGAGAAAACAGGTGATCATGAGAAATGGGTGACAATTCTGGCTTTATTGGATGAGGATAAAGATGGGAAAATAGAAATGGATCATCTGGTGAAAGTATACATTTCTGCTATTATATCGATTAAGATAAGCATTGGAGTTGTAGATGATCAAATTGTTGAATTCGATTGAAGTTAAACTGCCTTCCTCAGAAATCACTAAACTTTTGGAGGTTATTGATAAAGAAGCAATAATTGCTGAAACGAAAAAAGAAACAACTCCTAAGGAGAATCAATAAAAGTTTTAGGAATGATTTTATGTAGCATTGTAATTTATTTGAATAAACTTAGAATTATTTACTATCGAATAAAATTTATACAAATTGATTTTTTTAGTTGGTTCTTTTGGTAAAACCAGCAAATCGGAAATTGGTGAGATTTTATAATTGACCTTTTTCTCTCTTTCTCGAGTTGTGATTGGTTGAATCTGGCTGTAATTGCACCTAATTACACTCGATAGCGGTTGTATTGCATGTTTATTGGCAAAACTTATATTGATCCGATTGTAGAAATAAAATTCGAAATTTGTTGGGGTATTAAATAGTTTCGGCAGGTAATGAATCATATTCTGATTCTAATTGTCCTTTATATCAGAATAACAAGATCCAGCACAAAACGGTTGGTTTTCCTAAATTTTTCATAGACTTTGTCAAAATGTTTAATAATTTTAATAAAATGTGTAATGATTTTTATCAAAACGATTAAATAATTTTATCATAACAAATTAAAATAATATAAATCAATTAAAATTAAAAGGTTATTGGCAGAAAAATCTACTGTAAATACCAATAACGAAAATAATACTTCTATCACAAATTTGGAAGCACACTCACAGTAGCACAATACTCAAACAAAACGTAGAAGAAATGTTGACAATTCAATAAGAGCAGTGATTTGCAAATTAATTACCAAACGGTGGCTTCAATAATAAAGATTTATAAAGAAAATGGACTAATTCTAAAAATTCAGGTTGAAAAAGGATATTTACTAAAGACATTGACAATTTTATTAAAAAAACAATTGATGAGGATTGTTCAATGACGTTAGAAAACATTAAACGAAAAATCTCCAAAAAATAAAGTCTTAGATGTTTCATTAAGCATTATTACTAAATGATTTTAAATATTCATTTAAGAAAATCGAACTTATTCTTGTAGCTCGAAATTCATAAACAAACATTCAAAAGCGAAATGAATATTCCAGATTTATAATAACAAAAAATGTAGATGATTTGATTTTTTTGGATGAGATGGGTGTTAACTGGTCGATGCACCAACGATATGGTCGAAGTTTGGTCGGTACAACACCGAGAAAAAACTACAACCATTAGAACGTAAAATATTTCTGTTTGCCGCCGTATCACGTCAAGGCATATTAAATTTTAAAACAACATGGTAAACAAAATCATCATAATGGTTAATGCTTCTATTCATAAGAATGAATCTATAAAAAACTTATACGATCAAAATGAACAGTCTTTATTTTCTCTCCTTCTTAATTTTCTCTTTTGGAAGCAGATAATATTTTATGGAGCCTCTTCATCCACTAACTTCCCTAAAAATATATTGTTTTATTTAATTAATTTATTGTTACAGAAACCACTTATAACTGACATTTATAACTGTTATTATTAAGCTAGCATTTTTATGTTATAATGTTCAATTTTCACTTTGTAATCGGTGGTCCATAAATAGGTAAGTGAAAGAAAATATTCGTAAAATGGCCATAATTTATAAAATTAAAAATAAATTAGTATTGAATAGGATGTAGTGCCGATTTCATATGGTAAGGAAAGAATGCTTCGCATTGGGGTGCTATACTCGAAGGTTGACAAAATTACCTCGCGGAACACTTTAATAATGTAAATATTTGCTTCTGTGAAAACATGAAAAATAAATTTTTTGTTCTTACGTCTTATTATTTAAATTTTGCCTGTTATCTTTTAATATAAGTATAAATTAATATATTTGTACCATTTTTACTTAAAAATAAGATTTAATATATTAAGCAATCAACTATTTTCTTTCTATCTGTGTTCCTAATGAAAATATATTATGTCAATAAATACATTTTAATAAACAATGGTTATCTAAAATATATTACTGTCGAAGAAAGACTGCTTAGTTCTTCCGGAAATTTCTACCTGTTAATTTCAATTCAACATCCTGTTAAAATTCATCTCGAATAATCAAAATTCTTAGTTTATCTAAAAACATAATTTATTTGCAGTACATACTTTGTTTTTCTGGAAGCGCATTTGATAATTATGTTGAGGTTGTAAAAGTAAATTATTAAATTATGTTAAATTGAATAGTATCGAGTAAAAAGAAAACCGAAATTGAACGAAAGAGAATTGTGATCAAGCATAGAAGTAATATCAAAGAAAGATATGACAAAAACAGAACTATGAAAGAGTACAATCAGACACGAAATCAGTGGCGGCTCGTCCATATAAGCAATACAACCATTGCTTGCACTTCAATTTTGAGAAATTCTATATTTTAAATTTAAAAAACTTATTTAAAGAACTTTTGGCAACTAAAGACAATTTTTATGATTGAGTAATTAAAGAATTTTGTAGAAAAACAAGAAGAATTGAGGTTTTATATAAATAAATTTTGAATTTTTTTTATTGCTTTCACAAAATTTTTGAGTACTGCACGAAATGGAAAAATACGGAAATCTGAGGAAGTGGAATAAAGTTAAATGTCATCGAAATTGAAGCAGGGAAACGGGAGAGGTGTAGATTAGGAATGGTGAAGAAGACAGTGAGCAAAAAAATTGTTAGAAAATGTTTAGAAGGGGTCGAAAACAGGCAAATGTGGAAAAGCACAAACTATTAATTAATTAATTAATTGGCTAATGGAAAACTCGAGCTAATGGGAAATCCGAGCCAATGGAGAACCCGAGCGATGAAGGAAACCTGAGCGCGGCAATTTGTGAGAATAGACAAACTGGGGATTTTGAGGGAAATTATCTAAACAGTCGGATAAATGAGGGTAAACAAAAGAAGGGGGATTACTAAAAGGGTCAACAGAAATAATTAATTAAAGAACGATAACTAAGGAAGTCAAAACCAATTATGTAAAAAACGGAGCAATTACAGCGATTATGGGAGTATATAAGGAAACTCCAATTTCACATAATCGACCGTAGCCTCAGGTAGAGAAGAAGTAACCGACAATAGGAAATTAAGGAACAAAGTCAAGAACTAAAAAAGGAATTATAAGAAGAATTGAAGAGTTAGAAAAGAAGTATTAAAGGAGTTTGGATTAAAGAGCGAAATATCAAAAAAAAAGGTAAAACTTATTTTGAAATCGCACAAGGTCGAGACTTTCCAGAGCGTAGTTAGATCAGGAATTGTGAACAAAATTGTGGTTAACTAAAAGTTGTTATAATTTTGAGAATTGTACGTTTAGAGTTTGTGTTTATCAATTTTTGGGACACATAGAGTCTCAGTAAGCAACGGTCGACTTTTTATTATCATAAAACCCAACAACTACAATTAACAAGACATTTTTATTTTAAGTTTGTTTATTAGGAGTTTAATGCATAGATCATAATCCTACTACTTTGTATAAATAACAAATTCCACATGTATCCACATGTCAAAAGGGCCCGAGGCAAAACAGCTCCGTCAAAAGGGCCCCCTACAAAAAGACCCCGTCAAAAAGGCCTCTGACAAAAGGCCCTTGGTAAAAAAAAGTCAACATACATACAGTAAAAGTCACTCTATGTCTCAAATCCTAGACCCCCTATAAGTATGTCACAAATTTCTAAACCCCTACCCAGAAATTAAGACATTATTTACATGTCTATAAATCAGAATGCAAGAAATTTGTATTAATAATACATTGCGTTCAAAATAATAATAATAATAATAATAATAATAATAATAATAATAATAATAATAATAATAATAATAATAATAATAATAATAATAATAATAATAATAATAATAATAATAATAATAATAATAATAATGCTAAACTTCTTAAGGCAACGTGTCTAACACTATGTCATTCAATAATAATTGTAGAGCCCAATCCATCTACTGCTTAAATTATCACTTTATTGTTTTATAAATAGTTAAACATACATAAACAATGATTTATTTATAAGATAACGCCAATCAAACATTCTTTTCACGATTAATTTCGACAGTTTTCCTGTCATCATCAGGTGGGATATAATAACTCATTAAATTAAGGATCTTAAACAAATTTATTAATTATATATAAAAAAAATTTTTAATTTTATAAAAAAATATATTATTTTTTTAAAATTTTAACATTTAAAATTTAATTTAATAATTTAAAAAATTTTTATTAATTATTTAATTTAATACAACAATCAATACATACAATATAAAAACCTATTTAAAAACTTATTTAAAAACACTCAAAACACAAGTATTTACTGCATTCTGCACATTACTTTTCGGATTCAATGATTTTATCAACAGCGCCTCACAAATCACACGTTCCCAATAATTATCGAAATTTTTTAATAAAATTTTAAAATCAGACATACCTATTTTAATCTTACAGCCCTTATTGTGCTCACCGATATGGGTCAAAGCCTTCGGTCTACAATGTTCTCGAGCTCGAATACAGAGATGACGGGAAGTCTCTCCAATGTATATGGCATTACACCCATTACATGTAAACTGATAAACGAGATCGGAACACAATTCAACTGGAGTTTTTGACATATTGCGTACTTTCCATGAAGTTGACACTATCATATAGTTTAAATTACCTAACTGCTTTCTTATCTTCACTTTATAATCCTTAAAACCTTCTGAGTACGGCAATACTAACACAAATTTAGGCTCATCATCCTTTTTTATTTAACTCATCAGACTCACACACTCAACAAAATAAAACCCAGATTTTAACTCATCAGACTCACACATCTCAACAGGATCACACCCAGATTTTCTCAAACATGGATCCTTAGGATTTTTAATAAATTTGTCAACAGTCTCTTTCATCATAATTACTAAAAAGGATTTTGAATAACCGTTCTTCATTAACAATTCAACTAAAATTGATTTTTGAAGTTGCAAATACCAAAGGAAAAATAAAACTCTGAGTTAGTTCAAGAAAATATTTTCGGATAATTTCCGATTGAATTGATTCAGGTCGTTCGATTTTGACACCCTAAAGTTCACGAAATGCTGTTCAATCCAAAATATGATGTTCAGAAATATTTTCATTCCATAAAGATGGCGTGCCTATGAGACCTGTTTTAACCATGATTAGCACTGCCCAGTATAAAATAGCCAAATTTTTGGATGGATTATTGAAACCATTAATATGATCAGAATTTGAATGCAAAGATAGTTTTGAATTTGTTTTCTGCATTGCACAATATGATAGACAAAGTATGGATGAAATTATGGTTTCGTTTGATGTTTGTAGTCTGTTTATTAATGTACCATTGGTTGAAACAATTGAATTATGTTGCTTGTTATGGAATGAAAATATTTCTAAACATAATATTTTGGATAGAACATCATTTCGTGAACTTTTTGTATTTGCAACTTCAAAAATCAATTTTCTTTTCAATAATGAATGGTATCAACAAATAGATGGAGTTGCTATGGGTTCTCCTTTAGCACCAACGATGGCTTCAATTTTTTTAACAAGCTTAGAAAAGAAAATTGCATCTTTCCAAGGTATGAAACCCACTGTTTATAAAAGGTATGTGGATGATATTTTTCTTATATTTGAAAATCAGAGGCATGTTGACCCGTTTTTGCATTATATGAATAGTCTACATAAAAACACTGTATTCATATGTGAAACGGAGAAAAAATCATCGCTTGCTTTCTTGGATCTGTTAATACAACGCAAAGAGAAACACTATGAGACAGAGATTTATAGAAAACCAACTGATACTGGTCTCAATACTTCTTCCGAAAGTTTTTGTGAATTCAAGTATAAAAGAAATATGGTGAAGGGGTTAATTTATCGTGCATGGTCTTTGTCTTCTACTTTTAAAAATTCAGTAAAAAGTGTTGACATATTGGTTGAATTGATAATGAAGAACGGTTATTCAAAATCCTTTTTAGTAATTATGGTAAAATGACTGTTGACAAATTTATTAAAAATCCTAAGGATTCATGTTTGAGAAAATCTGGGTGTGATTTTGTTGAGGTGTGTGAGTCTGATGAGTTAAATAAAAAAGGATGATGAGCCTAAATTTGTGTTAGTATTGCCGTACTCAGAAGGTTTTAAGGATTATAAAGTGAAGATAAGAAAGCAGTTAGGTAATTTAAACTATATGATAGTGTCAACTTCATGGAAAGTACGCAATATGTCAAAAACTCCAGTTGAATTGTGTTCCGATCTCGTTTATCAGTTTACATGTAATGGGTGTAATGCCATATACATTGGAGAGACTTCCCGTCATCTCTGTATTCGAGCTCGAGAACATTGTAGACCGAAGGCTTTGACCCATATCGGTGAGCACAATAATGGCTGTAAGATTAAAATAGGTATGTCTGATTTTAAAATTTTATTAAAAAATTTCGATAATTATTGGGAACGTGTGATTTGTGAGGCGCTGTTGATAAAATCATTGAATCCGAAAAGTAATGTGCAGAATGCAGTAAATACTTGTGTTTTGAGTGTTTTTAAATAGGTTTTTTATATTGTATGTATTGATTGTTGTAATAAATTAAATTATTAATCAAAAATTTTTTAAATTATTAAATTAAATTTTAAATGTTAAAATTTTAAAAAAATATTTTTTTTATAAAATTAAAAAAATTTTTTTATATATAATTATTGTTTTATGTTATTTTGAAACTTTTTAATTTTCTAAGCTTTGTCGAAATTGAAATTCTAAAGGACTTTTCTAATTTCTTTTCAACATTTCTGATTTTTGGATCCTACCATTGTTGTTCTATTATTCGAATGCCATTGGATATTTTTGAAATGTTACAATGATTTCGGCAATTTGATTAAATGAAAGAGATTTCTATTTGTTACAGATAAGGATTTTATTGGCTATCATATGGTTATTCAAGCACAGCACTGTTTCTAGCTATTGTCCAAACAGAAATCAGATGGCGCACATTTCATCCCGTGTGATTAATCTTGATGTTAATTATCGCGTTTGTGTGCGCTTTGTTTTTGGAATTGTACTTATTTTTTGTGTGTGCTTGATCATGATTTGATCACCGTGTGTCCAATTCTTTCTATATTTTGGTTCACACACAATTGCATTTGGAAAAATTCTACAGTGGAATTATCGAATATTCTAAAAATTCATCATCTAATGATGTGATTTTCATTCAAATTCCTGAAATATTATTTATGCTGTTTTTTACTGAATCTTCTTATCGAAGGTTCTCCTAGTTATGTCAAACCCACATCATTAATCAATAAAAATTCTCCAATATTTCTACTTAATATTTTTTATTAATTATCAAATTAATACAAATCCCAACAGCAAAATATTGCAAAATTACTAAAACTCAGTGCTGCATAGCGATTAAATTATCAGTAATGAGAGAAAATGTGAAAAAAAACTAATAAAAAACGACAGTAGTGTAATCGTATATATTTATACATAAATAAGAAAAATTATATAAAAAATAGTGATATCTAGAAAATCTATAAAGAACCATTTCCGTTATGCGATTGCCGAATCATATCTTGGAGGTCAGGTGCAAGAGATGACATAATTTTTTGAATATTGCCGTTTAAAGCGCGTTCCTGTTCGTTAGATATAGGAATCCGATTTGTTTTACAATATCGCTGAATTGAAATACAGTGAAAATCTATCGACAAAAAACAACTGGTAATACTAGTTTAGATTTAATTTGAATGATGAAATCTACGATTTCAATTTCCGCCCGGTCTTGAATCCAATGAGATACATCAGTGCGACACATAATTTCAGTATGGATTTGCAGCAGTTGAATATTAATCTCGTGCTGCCTTTGAGAAAGCCATACAACAAAATTTGGACTGGAATAGAAAAGCCTAAAGAAAAAATTCATTTTCCCAATGTCTCGATAAAAAGTCAGTTAAAAGATAAAAAAAGAAAAACAATTTGTAGGATTTAAAAATTATTCTACATCAGTTTGCTTGGAATAATAACATCTATATTATTAAAAAAATCAATAAACTTATATTTTAGAAATACACCGCGTTGCATTTGATAAAAAAGTTATTGCGTTTGTTGACAGGATACAAAGAAAATGAGTTATAACTGCTTACAAAAGGTGTTTTACAAAAAATTATGGAAATTTCACATTTTAAATTAATTATGTGGATTTTAATGGGAAAATTATTTCAAAAGAATTTATATTATTTTTAACTTTTAAATAGTTTTAAATAAATGACAAAATCCATAGGGTATGCGAACGATTGGTTAACGGAGGGTTGGTAATAGACGATTGGACAAGTAGACTGTTCGTCAAGACGACGATTGGTCATAAACACATTATTTAAAAAACTAATTTATCGAACTGTAAACATTTTAATATAGTCAATTTAATTATGAGACAAATGTATTCATAAATATATTATAGTGAATGACATGCACTGGTCTGTATAAGACATTCATTGTATTGTTGTTTATTTAATATATAACGATCTTAATATCTATAACAATAAGATTTATGATCAACTGTCCGTTGACCAATCGTCCTAAATTCAATTTATAGAACTAATAGCCCATAATTTATTTTTCAGTAAAAATTTTGCACAATATTTTTTAACATTGAAAATGATATTTTAACAAAATTTTTAACAATTTTTTCTTTATAAAAATGTATCTTGTTTAGGTTGTGTATTTCATTTGATATATTAAAGAAATTGCACTCACTGAGATTGTATGTTTCATTAGTTTTTATAAATTCACATGTGTAACTGCTAATGAATTTTTAGTACACATGTGAGTTTGTATGAATCTTATAATATAATTTATTGATCATTTTTATTATATAATAGACTATTTTTATCAAATGCAATTTGTTGTAACATCATTTAATATAGAAATTGAGAAAGCGAAAGAAAAAATAACTTTAACGCAAAAATACATTCGATATATGAAAATTTGCATTAAATAAGAGCATTAGAAAACTTTTTCGAAAAAATGACAGATAAAAATTTAGGATGCCGGAAACTTTTATGAATTCAATCTTATTTCTCTGGAATTGTCAAAATAAAGAGAAAAAATATTGCATGATAAAGACGAATTCCATTTTAAACGAAATTAAACAATTTTCATTTAGTTCTATAATTTAAAAACTACAAAACATCAATTCAAAAATAAAAAAAAACACTATTTCGTGAATATTCGCTAATTTTGTCAAAAATGGATAAATTAAATGAAAATATGTAGTGAATTATATAAAAACATCAAACTTAAGTTTGAAATTATTAAAAACTTTTTTAAATTGTAAAAATTCCAAAAACCAAATTTTAATAAATTATAATTTAAAAGAAATAATTTGTCAGAAATAGTGATTATATTATAGATGCTATTATTCATTAAAAAGGTATAAGAATTTTATGGGTGTGGTTAAAATAAAAACAGTCGAACATCTAGGACTGCGTGTAATCACAAATGAACATTGACATAATATTCATCCCACAGGACAAATTTTGCACCAACTAAATCTAGATCAGGCGCCTCAAACACGCGGCCCGTGAAGACATTTTAATAAATTACCAAAAAAAGTTTATTTGAAATTCAAACTAATTAAATAACAAGAACTGCATACCGCAGTTAAAAATCAAGTTTTTAAAATAATTTTTTTTAAATTAAAAGCATGACTTCAATATTTTTAATTATTGCTTATTAAAGAAAAACTTTTGAAAATTATAATATTTTTAGTTTAAAATTTGACTCAAACAAAGCATCATCAAAAGTTATATTAAAAAACTTTGATCATTGTTGTAAATTTTAACGAATTCAACGTATTCAATAATTTTTACTCAATTTTTTCAAACAGTTCCAAACAGAAGAAATAATATATAAAATACCTCCGAAAAAGAAATCAAAAATGGATGTTGAGTTGGAAACAGATATGGTGGCATTAAAAAGAAAAATAAAGGATTCAAGACAAGTGGGAAGATATGTATAATTTTTATTGAAACAAAGGACCGAATTCAGTGTCTTATTTGTCAGCAAACAATTGCAGTAGCAAGAGTTCAATCTTATAACACTATAACACACTTCATGGCAACAAATTCAACAAATTCCATGGAAAATTAAGAGAAGAGAAAATTATTCAGTTTAAATCATAAAGTGCAATAAAGTCAGTGAAGATTCTGTCAAAGTAAGCTATTTTCTCTGTGAAATGATAGCAAAAGCATCCAAACATTTTACAGAAGGACTTTATGTCAAAAATGCTTGGTACAAGCCTGCGAAATAATGTGCCCTGAAAAAAAGAAAGTGTTTGAGGGAATAAGTCTAATACAGTTTCTGCTCGAATTTCTGAGTTAGCAGATGACACAAAAAAACAACTTGTCAATATCGCTAAAACTTTTGAAGCATATTCCATTGCTATTGATGAGAGCACAGAAACAACTGACACAGCCCAATGTGCAGTCTTCATTAGAAGTGTTAACAAACATTTAATGATTACTGAAGAATTACCTTCGAAGGGAACAACCACAGGAAAAGATATTTTTTCAAAAGTTTGAAGAGTTTATTGCTAAAGCTGAGCAACCTTGGTCAAAATTAGTTAATCTTGTAACAGATGGTACTCCAGCAATGCTTTCAGAAAAAGTCGGAGTTGTTGGTCTACTTAAAAACAAACTTCAAATCCTCAGTCCTCACGGCAACAACTTTACCAGCATTCATTGCATTTTGCATCAAGAAGCTCTGTGTAGAAAAAATATTCAAATGAAATAAGTAATGGAAATTGTGGTAAAAACAGTTAATTTTATTAGATCAAGAGTTCTAAACCACCGACAATTTTCTTCTTTCCTTCTTACCAATGAAAGCCAACACGGAGAACTTTTATATCATACTGAGGTAAAGTGGCTCAGTCATAGAAAGGTTTTAAGAAGATTTTTTGATCTTTTGGATGAGCTCGACTCATTCATGAAAATAAAAAACAAAGAATTACCAGAACTCAGACTCAAATTTCATCAGCAATCTTGCTTTTCTAACTGATATTACAGATCACTTGAATGATCTGAATACAAAACTGCAAGGAAAAGATTTGATCATAACTCAAATATATGATCACATCAAATCATTCAAAATCAAGCTGAACTTGTGGAACAAAAAAAAATTCTAATGGTAACTACATTCATTTTCAAACACTCAAGTCACTGAAAAAGATTGAACCCGATTGCATGATAGTCTATTCAGGTATTCTTAACGAACTCCTTCAACAGTTTGAGACACGATTTAAAGATTTTAAAATGCTTGAACCACAGTTACAATTTTTTATCAACACCATTTGCTGTTGATGTTGAATCCGTGGCAGAAGGAAATTCAGATGGAATTAGTGGAGCTTCAGTGTGATTCTATTTTAAAACAAAAGTTCTCTGATGGAATTCTTGAGTTTTATTCATATCTCGAACAAGAAAGATTTCCAAGGTTGCATTTTCAGGTAGTAAAGATTATTGGCATGTTTGGAAGCAACTATCTTTGTGAACAATTTTTTTCATTGATTAAATTCAAAAAATCTTCAACAAGAACAAAGTTAAGTGACGAACATTTACAAGCAACACTAAGACTGGCCATATCTCAAAAGATTGTTCCTAATATTGATGCTCTTGTGGTGGCTAAACATTGCCAACTAAGTAGCCAGAAATAAAAATAATATATTTGACGCTTTGTTTGTCCTTATTTAAATAATTTTGTGTTACATTTTTATGTTCATAATAATGTTTTTATCCTATTTCTAATAAATTGCAATTATGATACATTCTCGAGTATTTATTTTCAAAAAAAATTATGTTTCAGCCCACCGGCTCATGATACTAGTCTAATGTGGCCCGCAGGCCAGTTTGAGTTTGAGATCTCTGATCTAGATATCTGTAATTAATGGTAAATATAATATCATCAAAATTTGCACTCTACCATATTAGACAAATTCTATACAATGCTTATATTGCATGATAATTCAAATAATTTCTCTTTATCAAGACAATTAATTTATATTTTATAGCTAAATTATTTTCTTTCACATACAAATATGACGACCTTATTAATATAATATTAATGGTTAAATCGAAAAATTATAAATGAACCAATAATAAAAATGACAAAAGATCCATTGTTATAATAAAATTATTGAAATTCAAAAAGGCGACTTTCAAAAGCATCACAACTAAAAAATTATTTAAAAATAATTATTAATGAAAAAAATATCGTAAACATATAAACTGATAAATTTTATCAACAAATTCTTCAGTTCAATACTTTAAAAGTGGTTTTGATTAGTTGTATTTAGATGGTTAATTAGATAGAAATTGTTGATTTTTACTATATATCTGACTCCCCGTGCAATTGTTACTAAAATTAACACTCCCAATAATATACAGTAATCACCCCTATAACACGTTACTTTTATAATGCGTTTTCATGTCCCTTGTATAACACAGGGAATTCCCACGTTATATTTATGTACTATGAAATTTATAATGATTTGTACTGTTTCTATTAAAAAAAGGTATCGGTGGAATGTCATTTCACATAGTTCCGACAACGAAACTTTTTTTGGAATTACGTAATTTATTTGAAATTAACTGTTTTTAGTTACATATTTATAAGTTTTTTAATTAAAATGCTCTTAGTTTGATTTTAATAAAATGCACATATTTCGTTCATAACATAGTTTTTCCTTAATATTCGATTTAAATCACTTTAACTAGAAAAGTTAAACTAACTAATTTATTATTGATACAACAGTTATATTGAATTTCAATTACATCCCTAGTTACATTTCCATACCCAGAAGATTAAGTTTATTAATTGGATCACTTGACCAGTTAGTAGGTAGAAGTTCGGTATGATAACTCGCTCCCCCTTCTTTATATTTCATCAGATTTCCTAATTATTTTAAATAGCAACTTATCCGCAATTTAATTAATAAATTTTTCTTTCAACAAATTATCCAAATAATCTCTCAGATTTCCACCAATTATTTTTTGTTTTTCACACTTCATTGAAACAGGTAAGTCTTTACAATCTAATTTTTCATAAACCCTTATCTCCTTTAATTGAAGCTTCATGAAAACAAACGGTTTTAGTTTAAAACATTCAAAATTAAACAAATAATAATGAAATAATTCTTATTAAAATAATAATTTCAATTGAATGAACTGAAAGAGAAATGGAAAAATTAAAGATTATTTTTCATTTTCATTTTTGAAAAACCTTAAAAAAGCGCCAAATGTTTTATCATTGAGTTTTGATTGATTTTTTGTCTAACATTCTTTAGTAAAAGAAAAACCTTAATCTGATTCTACGCTAGTTGGAAGAATTCTTGTTATCCAAGAGACCAAAATCTGGATTTGGATTCCCCATTAGAGTTTAAATTAATTTTAATATTTTGATGTCTATAATTTCACATCCTTTTGAATCCTAACTCGGAAAAGATAACAAGGGATTTTAAAAGTTTTAAAGCTCAGTGAAGTTCATTAAAATTCATTATCAACGAAAATTCTTTATTAAAATTCGAATTTACACATTAAATTGTATAAATAATTAAAAGTAGTACTCTGACTGTAGAGTCGAATTAGTATATAAATAGGCAAAAAACATACGTTTGTTTGTCATCAATCAATATTACTTATTATTTTTATCGATCTATATATTATTGTAATTATAATATAAATAGACAAATAGTTTTACTTTCGTGAATATTCACGGATTGCAACTAGTTTATTTTAATATGATGTTTTTACAATTTTAACAATTTATGAATACAATATGTAAATTCACAAGACTGTTTACAATATGATGATGATGATGATGATGATGATGATGATGATGATGATGATGATGATGATAATAATAATGATGATGATAATAATAATAATAATAATAATAATAATAATAATAATAATAATAATAATAATAATAATAATAATAATAATAATAATAATAATAATAATAATAATAATAATAATAATAATAATAATAATAATAATAATAATAATAATAATAATAATAATAATAATCACAGAAATCAATTTAGTGTGGCAGATTTAGTGTGTTTTCTAGAAATTATTGACAATAGGTTAAATTTACGTTAAATTTAAATTGGTTAGGCAAAACAGACCGATGTGATCTATGTTTCTGTTTCAGGTTACGAAGAAATAGAGATAGAAATGGTGTTTCAGATATTTTAATAGTCTATAACGTTGAACCTAAACTTTTTAACTACAACTAATGTCTTTATAAGATATTATGTTATCGATTGATTGAGGCTTTTTTTACTGTCTTGCGATTGTGGCATGAATTCATAAAGTTCCCGAACACTCGCAAATTTTATGGGATTTCATAATGCAAAATTTTCTATAGTGTTTATAAATGCCTTTTAAGTCTATCTCAAAATTATCAATAGTATAAATATTATTATAAACAGTTGAAAAGTTTTAGTATCAATTATTTATAAATTATTACATTTAGTGATATTTATTATTTGTAATTATTTATACAATTATATTTTTCTTTTGGTTTCACCTTTGATCTTTATTTTAATTCAATAACTTTTATATTAATGTTTGTATAAGTGCCCGATATTTCGACAGCCTTTATCAAGTGATTATAAAATATATTCTTAATATGAAAGTTATTGGATTTATTATTTTGTGAATTGAATAAATGGTTTGGAGTGATATTAGTAGTAGTAGTGGAAATAGTAACCAATAGTAACTGAAAATTATATTTTTTAAAGAAATTCTCAATTTAATATGTTTAATCAAATTCCTAATAGAAAATGATAAATCGTCCACAATACAATGCAATCTAGTATAACACTCACCGATAAAGACCAATCCAATCCCCCTTTATACCGCTAGTCAAATTAGGACCCCCGCTTTCCAAAGTTTTTAAAAAATCATCAAAATTAAACTTTTTCAAACATGGTGGATTCTAGAATTTAATTATGTGAAGTACATTTTAGAAAACAATCTAATTTACTCTAAATGCTACAATTTCTTTTCTCAGAGGCATTAGACTGGCAACATAACGTTCCTAAAATTTGAAAATGTTAATCATTGAAAAATTTTGACTGTTAATTAAAAATTTTACCAAAGGAAAAATAAAACTCTGAGTTAGTTCAAGAAAAAATTTTCGGATAATTTCCGATTGAATTGATTCAGGTCGTTCGATTTTGACACCCTAAATCAGAAAATTCAATTTTCTAATATGTTTGAAATGGCTATAATTTCCGAACAGCATGCACTGATATAAATGCATACAAAATAATAAATATCTAAACAAATCTATAAAATTTACTAATAGCAGTTGAATTATTTAAATTGTTATCGCGATTAAAAGATTAATTGTAAAAAATATCAAGAATAGACATTAAACAACCGTTTTAAATTTTTTTCATTAGAAAAAATCCAAAACTGAAAAATATTTGTATATTAATTTGAAAAATCAGAAAGTAATTCACAGTAGTGCAAATGTAATAATAACTATAGATAGAAAAATTATTAAATCATTATTGACGTTATTTATAATTAACAACAAGGTTACAAATGTTAGTATATGACAGTGGTGGCCAATCTCCTCGATAACTCGAGTCATTTTTCGAAATTCAAAATGTTTCGCGAGCAGCAAAAAAATACGTATTCAAAAAATATGCAAAAAAAATAATAAAAATTTTTTTTAAAAGAATTACATTTTTAGAAAACATATAAATAATAGTACAAAACATGTGTATTGGATTAAAATATTTGAATATTAAACTCATTTATTTTATTTCTTTTGATAATTTTTTAAAATTTGATAAATAATTGGTGAATCAAGTACATTTTTAAACATTATTAAACTCATTTATTTTATTTCTTTTGATAATTTTTTAAAATTTGATAAATAATTGGTGAATCAAGTACATTTTTCAGGAGCCTCAAATAAACCTTCAAAGAGTCGCATGCGGCTCACGAGCCACAGATTGGCCTCCCCTGGTATAGGATATTATCAATACTAAGTAGGATAACTAAAATAGTTGCATATTATGTAAATATGACTCGAAAGACTCAAAATATAAATCCTATTTAATCTTTAAATATTTTGCCTTTAAAATATGAATAGTCCAGACTTTAAGTAGTATGTAACTTACACTGATTGGGTTTTACTATTTTATAAAAAATTTATTTGAAAATGCAATATCAAACTAAATAATAGGAAAATAAAGAAATTTATTATGAATATCTGGTTTGAATATGTCTCATTTTTATTTATATCATCACTGGATACACTATGTAGTAATAAAAAGAGAAACTATAAAGTAATTTTTATTTTAAGTATTTCAACCATATAAATGTAACTAAATTAATTATTTGATTAGAAAAATAAGAAAAATATAGAGACATGTTAATTTATCAAATAAATCAAAATTTTAATTTGTATTTTTTTGTGAAGCAATTTATATATTTGCATCTATTACATGATATGAATGAAAGTTTGAAACAATTTGACATCTTGCAACCCTATCTACCGTTTACCCATTTAGTCCAATATTCAATCGTATCCATTGGAATGTGGATTTGGGGCTTGAGTAATATTTGAATTTTTTTATTTTCGTCCTCAGTTAAGACAGATGAAGATGGTAATTCAAGTGATAATTAATAAACAATTGATATTCGCTGTGATTTTGTAATAATATATTATGCTGTACCATTATATTTACATTCTAACAAATAAGTCACTAACTCGATTTTTCCTGGTTTTGACAATATATTTTATTATATCTAGAAGCAAAAAAAACACTATCTGCCCGGTAACATGGTACAAATAGAAAAAATAAAGAAATTAATATTTTGTTGAATTAAAAATATTTCTTCTTTTGCTTTTAACAATTTCATATTTTGAGAGTCTTTTTAGTTTTTAGAGCAGTATATCAGAAATTTCATGTTATTATTAAGACTATATGATGCCATGGCGTATGCTAATTATATAAGTCGTAGTCGAGTTGACTCAACCCACATTTTTATCAAATTTTATATTGCAAGCTCATTTCATGTATTTTTTCATTTATTTTTATTTTTTTCATTTTTCAAGTGTTTTGCCTAAATTTGAGTTAAACATAAAACATGAATTCATAATTGAAAACTACACGAAAATAAATGAAATAGTAAATGAGAACATATCACACAGTTAAGGAAGATAAATGATTTACTGTTAACAACTTTATTAATAATAAATGACCCATCTTGCTGTTATGAAAGGTATCAATAAATATCTTCTAAACAATAAATCCATATTGAAAATGAAAAAATAAATCCAATTAAAGTTTTATTTCTTCTTGTTTCTTGCATTATGTTATATAAGAAAATCAGCATTTCAGTCTATCCATCAAGTCACTAATTATATACCCGGAAGACGAAAACCTTCTCTCCGATGATTTGCAAGAATAGGTCAATTTTTATGATTACTTTTCCATTATTTCCAATTGATGTGACATATCATATCCATTCATGTCACTTTTCTTGTAATAACTTTCATCACTATTAAAGGTTTCCCATAGAGAAGTTTGTACTTTTTATAATGCTTTTTATTGGATTAATTTCCTTTCTTTTTTTGGGTTCTTTAATTTCGAGTTTTCTTTTACCTTTAATTTCTGTTTTTAACTTTTTCACAAATTTCAAGTTTTTAAATCGTGGGTCAAAGATTTTTTTCATAATAAAATAAAAGAACTTTCATCTCTTTTAAAATCCTCATTTCATCCTCCATACTTTTAAATTTTTCATCAGATACATTATTACTATTTACATTTCGTTTTGCTTTACATTAAAATTGTCGAGTTGATATATTATAGGCCAAATTGAAGAAGCAATACCAAATTTTTCTTTAGACATAACCTTTGTTGCTTCCGATACAATACTTGTTTGATTGTTAATTGGAAAATCTTCTTGGCATTGATTACAATTTGCAGTGTTTCTACCTGTAACCGTAAAATATTTCCATACTCCACATCTTTTTCTTCTTTCTTAACTTGACCTTCCTCTTGGTTTTCATTATTGATAGATGTTTGATAATTAATGTTGATTTTGTCATTAGATGGCTTTGTTTGTAGATAAGTAGATGTGGTTGTTTCCTTCATTTTTTTAAAATCAAACTTAGACCGTTAGACATATCTTTTGGTTTCATGTTAATGAATAAATTAAATGTTTTATTAATAATAAATTCAAGGAATGAGCAACAAAGGATGTTGATTTTCTAAATTTATAAATTAAATGCTAAAGTTAATCGGATGCCTTGCAAACAGTTTCTGTATATCGACTAATTTTTTAGTCCCTAGAGGTGAATACAATTTTTTATACATCATGTTTGCAAGTTTACAGATTATATGTGACCAAGCTACAAATCAAGCAATGTGATAGTCAGCGTACCAGGGAAAGTATGGAATAAAGTTGAATCAACACTGTTGCATACTTACCTGGCGCGAAGAAAAATCTTTGCGTCTCCTGCATAGTTCTGATGGGACTTGCAATATCTTAAGTTATTAAATAATAATAATAATATTAATATTAATAATAATAATAATAATAATAATAATAATAATAATAATAATAATAATAATAATAATAATATAATAATAATAATAATAATAATAATAATAATAATAATAATAATAATAATAAATAATAATTTAGTATTGATTGCTTTATTATTTTTTTAAATTAATAAATAGATAGATTAAAGATCGAAGAAATTAGTAGAATTAGATTTCTACATATATAATTTCAAATAATCAATTGAATTCCGAGGACGAAAATCAATATAAACTACTAATAATAATCAATTTTCAAAATTAAAATATCAAATTAATCAAGTTAATAATAATTAACAATTTCAAATTGAAATAACTTGAATAACTTGAATTGTAGGCATTTTTTATTAACTGGTTTTTGTGTGAGGTCAATATTATTTTGTATCTTCAAATGTATATTCATTTTTTCAATTTTATATGCCCAAAATTGATACCCCAAATGCCTCCATAGATATGTGTTTTATGCATTTCACATAATTTATAAAAAATCAATAAAAAATAGTTACCTTTTGTAAAGATTTAATCAAAGATTTGTCGATTTGTAGAAACGATTTATAATTGGAATATAAACCGGGTTTAATTTCTTCTTGCTTGAATAAATATCGGGGACTTTTCAATTTTCTATTCTTCAGAGATTCTAAAATGAAAAAAATAGAAAAATCAATGATTATTTTTACAAATAACTGACCTAATTTTGTATCAGTAACTTTGAGAATATTAGGCCAATGGGCCAAAGCTTTGACAAAAAATGGATTAGTGATTCCGAGAATGACCTGAGGCCTGAATTAGTATATAATTTAGATTTGTATTTAAATTCAATAATACGGTGTTTGAGTTTCAGTGGTAAATTCCTTGAATTCTGTGTCATGAATAGTGAAAAATGGTCTAAATTCTTGAGCGAATTGAAGTGGTGAAATACTGCTGACAAGTGACTGAACTACCAGAGATGTGAATATTGGACTATTTGATACAACGAGTATTGACTAAAACAAACATTTAAGTGCGACAATGTTTATTTTTAATGGTATAATATTAAATCATTTTACTGTATAATCGAGATGTTATAGTAGTATCTTCTGAAAAAAGTGATGCAATTATTGAAATAGAAATTCACATTCAATAGGACATGGTCAACAAGGTTGTCAGAAGAGAAATCATAAATTTAATGATTCATTATTTTAAACGAAACGTATTCTTTAGCAGGTCAAGCACTATTTGTAATTGTTTGTTCTGTGGATTACGCGTAGATTTTTGTAATTTAATTTTATTACAGTTTTGGTTATGAAAAATATATTTATTCAAGGTCATTGAAAATGTTGAATAAAGTGAGTAAAATATTGAACCACGTGAACTGTTTATTTGATTCATGAAGTATAAAGGCTTTTGTCCTGAAAAGGTTAAAATGTGAATTCGAGATCTGAAATCAATAACGTTTTAAGCTTGTTATGCCTAAGGTAAATTTTGAACCGATATTAATGACAAACACAGACAATCTATTGTGTACATCTTTTAATAAATTTTCAAAAATTTATTAAAAAAATTGTGAATAAGAATTTAAATACTAGTTACACAGTTACCGATAATAATTTTAAAAAAGAGATTCTCATTTAACCTCCAAACGAAGTATTAATGAATTATTTTAATTTTACCAATTTATGATTATAATTAAGTATAT
>CAUHTR010007597.1:12133-43178 GCA_959609185.1 Schmidtea polychroa | reverse complement strand
ATTGATTTGGAATTAATTGGTTGTAATTGTAACTTTTACGATCTATTGTGAATATTAATAAAGGTTTGTCTTGTTCAGGATTGTCAATTTGTGAATTAATAAAACACGCTTTGGGTCAGAGTGAAAATTTAAATTTAAAAATATTATCACCAACCCAATAACCCAACATTTTTCTATTAAAAAATTCGAACATTTTTTGACCAAAAATTCAAATTAAATATGTACATTAAGTGGTTAAGATCATGAGGCTCCTTCAATAAATTCTTAAATTAATTTAATTAATAAGGTGCCTCAACAGGCATTATAAGCTAAATGAATCCAATTTACAAGAACTCTTTCTCTTTTTACATTTAAATCTTTAGTTTTATTTTGTTTTCCTTTTCAATGGACTGTTTGATTTAATTTTATTATCTTTTTTCTTTACTTTAGTTTTTCTTTAACCATTTATGACTACTTAAATGAGTTGAGAATACCTTTTATATAGAACTCTGTCCTTGTAAAAATAAATGATTGACTTTTCTTCTTACAAGAAGCTGGAATTTTGTCGAGAAATTTTGAGTGACATTTCACCTTTCAAGCTCGGGTATCGCATGATGTCCACTAATGGATAATCTTTTTGCTATTTTTGTCTATTGAGTAGGATATCTGAAGAAATCGAAGAAATATAGAATAAATACTGGTTTATCATAAAAGGCTTTCCATTCCGATTTCTCTAAGTTGTTCTCTTTTATGTCTAGATTGATAGTTTTCATCAAAATCTCGTTAGATCTTTCGCATTGTCCATTTTCCTGAGGGTGACATGATGTCATTCTTGTTTTTACAACTCCTTTATATAAGAGGAAATTATTCAACTGTTGACATTTGAACTGAGCTCCCCTGTCTGATGGATTGGTGAGATGCTCACTAAGGTAAAAAGAGACTTTGGAGATGACCGATGACTATATCGGTACCTATTCTTTCACATGGATAGGTAAATATAAATCTAGAAAATTCATCGATTAGTATGAATATGTATTTATTACATGATATGCTTGGTAGGGGACCTATGAAGTCCATTGAAACTCTTTCCCATAAACGGGTTGAGGTTACTAGAATGGAAGGGTTTGGTTTAAAAAATTAATATTATTACTTATTTGGGAAAAATATCAATGAAATTTGAAAAAAAAAATTTTTAATTTATTTAGATCAGGCCTGTTTAACCTTTTTGGGACTTCGGGGCATAAAAATAATGTTGAATCTTCTGCGGGCCGCACATATATTAATATTAAAAAAATACATAGATAAGTTTTGAAACCAATTTTTTAATTTATTTTAAATATTAAAATATCACATAGATGAATTATACATAAACGTCATAAACCGATTTATCAACACAAGAATCAAATTAAATTAAATTAAAAATTAAATTAAAAATTAAATTAAAATTAATGCGATTTTTGAAATTGTTTATTTTGCATTACATTGCTTATTGAAGGATTTATATTGCTAAGCGCTAAGCGCAGTGAATTTCTCAAATGTTTATCGGTAACGAAACTTCTTGATTTTGTTTTTGATAACTTCATAATAGAAGAAGCTGCTCGCACAAATATGTGAAGGGATAATATTTTTGAGGCATAATTTCTTAACATCGGAAATTTTTCTTTACACCTAGGTTTTATAAAAATCAATTAGACTTTTTTCGCCGAACGCTTGTTTATAATCAGAGTTGGATTGAAGATCAATCATTTCCATTTGCAGATCATCCGGAATTAAATCAGTGTCCAATGAAAACGGTGATGTGAAAATTCCAGCATCATTTTCTTTCGATAGAAATTCATGAAATCTTTGGTCGAACTCTATTTTCAAATTTGTAATGGCATCCACATATTTTGTATGATCTTTAAGGCTACGAGAACGAAGTGTAGGAAATGAAAAAAAGTTGTTCTCCTTTAATTTGTCTGTCCATAATTTTAATTTTTCCATAAACGATTTGATATTTGTAATGAATTCAAAAACAGCAATGTTTTTTCCTTGCATTTTGGTATTTAAATTAGACAAATGTCCGGTGATATCGATTAAAAATGAAAAGTCAGCCATCCATTGTAAATCGTCAAATTCAGTAACATTTTTTCCTTTCATTTCCATGAACAACCACATCTCTGGAAGATTGTAAAATCGAAGCAATACTGAGCCATCGAACCTCACTATGGTGAATAACATCACTATATTCAGCATCAATATCGATCAACAGCTGTTTGAATTGGCGATGGTTGAGTGCCTTTGATCTAATAAAATGAACTGTCGACACAACAATATCCATAACATGTTTCATATTAATTTGTTTTGCACATAAATTATCGACATGCAGTACACAATGGCATACAAAAACCTTATTTCGATGATCGACATCTAAACTTTGCAATATAAGGGTTGTAAGACCATATCGAACTCCTCGCATTGCTGGGGCACCATCGGTGGATATTCCAATTAATTTGGAAAGTGGAAGGTGATTTTTATCCAAGGAATTTTTCAGCTCTGTGAAAATATCTTCAGTTGTTGTTGTTCCTTTCATAGAAACCAGATCAAGTAGTTCCTCTGTCACATTTAACTCCTCGTCAACACCACGGACAAAAATTGATAGTTGGGCAGTATCGGATATATAAGTTGATTCGTCAAGACATATGGAATAGTATTGAAAACACTTTATCTGGTCAATCAATTGTGTTTCGATATTTTGCGCCAATTCATAAATTCTGCTTTCGACAGTATATCTTGACAAACTTATGTTTTTTCTTTTCAGGACAAATTATTCCAACGGCCGTTTCGATGCACTCTTTTACAACATTGCTATCTGAAAAATATTTTAAGTGTTTGGCTAAAATATTCGAAATAGCATAGCTGGCTTCGGTGACTGCTGCCCCTCATTCGAAACTCTTGTGAACAAGTTTTGCTGGAGCGACAACGATGTTTTCAATTTAATGATTTTATCATTTCTTATTAGATCTGTAAATTGATCATAATTTCCAGCATGTCTTTGTGTATAATGACGCCTAGTGTTATATTCTTTCATGACACCGATAGTTACTTGACAGATCAGACAAGTTATTTTTTATATAAAATAAAGAAGTAATTTTTGGTCCAAATTTCATTGAACATTCGATGTTCTTCAATTTTTCGTTTTCCTTTCAACATAGCCATTTTATAATATTTAAAATAATTTTTTATTTATAATATCTTAAGCGTATGATTTTTTATAATTAATTTCCTAGCTTTCATCACTCAGTTTAAACAAATTTATAATATGTAAATTTATAAGCAAATCATTTATCGAAAAACGCTCACCTGCTGGCAGGCCGCAGGTTAAACAGGGCTGATTTAGATCAATGCTTTATCAACTACCAACAATTTTTGAAAGTACGTGTTCCTCTATATTAATAAGACAAAAATAAAACTTCTGAATTTATTAAACAACCATTACAGTTCCTAAACTAATGATGTAAGTTTTTCATAATTCAGATATGACTCACTTGTTTATTAAAATGTTTACCAAATTTTGAAAAAAAAATTTAAATTTATAATTTGCTCCAACCAATTGAAACAATAAAGAAAAAAACAATAAAGAAAAAAATAATTAATTAAATATATTCTGAATAATTCACATGAAATGTAAAATCAGTGTAAGTAATAAGTAAAACATTATTACATTGAAATCAACCATTTTGAAAATTTTATTTATTAGTTCATATTCCGTCATATGCAAATGTAACTGTACGCGAACCTCGTAAAAACAAATTGCGAAAGGAAGATAGGTGCAATTATGCTACACCATGTTTTCCATTCTTACCACCAATTTACAACATAAGTTTCTTATGAAACCATTTTTTAAATTAAAAATTTAACATCACTTACACAAATTCAAATTATGTTATATTATATTTAACATATTTAAAAATTTATACAATATAATTTATCATAAATCCATTTATAAATATTAATTAATTAATTTGTCTAAATCTACAGGTCATATTTTTAACAAAACTAATCTAAAAGTTGGTTTAATTTCAAAAGAAAAGCTTTTTTTAATTGGCATAAATTATGAAATTTATATTATTGTATTTAAATTAACCTTAAATTTATTTATCCCTGAAATGAAATTAACAAATTTGTGTTTTATAAAATTTCTTAAAATTCAATAATTTTTTTAAAAATAAAAATAAATTTTCCTATTCAAATTTCTTAAATTGAGTCAAGAATTCCTAATTTTAAAATCATGAAGATTCTTTAAACAACTTTTTGTACAGTCTACATTTGGTTTTTTCAAGAATTAAGCTAATTATTAGATTTTCATCGTGGGATTTCAATGTAGATTACATAATACATTAGTCAATTTTTTTTGAAGCCCTCGCCTCAATAGAATGCTTTTTATTATGGTCTAATCCAGATTTATATGGAAACATTTTCAGCGTTTTATGAAGATTCTGGATTAACTTAATTCGATCTATTGAATATGGTTTCATTTCTAAAATAAAATACTAAACAAACTTCAAACTATTATACACTTTATATAAATATTATCTTTAATTAAAATGTTATTAATTAATCTCAATTAATAATAAAATCATGAATGTACCCTTGGGAGACATTATCCGCTTTGTTGAATGATCATGTAAGTGTAAATTATGAAGAATGTAGAAGAAAACCATTGAAGCATATAATTGAAATATTAAATTTTAAGATAAATATTTTTAGGTATTCAAAAATTGATTTAAAAGATTAATCGAATTTGCAGACTGAGAGAAAATTACTAAAATAACATAAAAAAACTTCCCGAAAATATTAGTGAACGAAGACATTTCTGGAAAAATGGAAATAGTCTTCGCCATTTCCCATGGTATTTATTATTCGGACTTTGTCAATTTCCGAAATTCTGTAATATTATTACATTTTTAAAATTTATAAAATTTACAATTTATGCTTTCTTATTCTGGTATTATTCATTGTAGAAGGTTCAGCAATATCTGAAATAAATAGATTATAACTTATAAATAAATTTTACATTATCATCTCTTCACCTTCGTAAAATGGAAGGGTTTTGACAAAAAATATCTGAAATGCTAACGAAGTATTAAATTAATTTTAATTTTAACATAAATCTTACGATGATATATCATTTTCACAAACAATTTTTTCTGCCATTTTTATTGTCTAAAAGTTGTGTAAAATAAATTTTTTATAGAAGGTGTATTTCATTGCATAACTTAGATGTATCAAAAGTTTGCATGTCTTTTTTAGTATGTGTTATTTTATTTTGCAGTATTTAATTTTCTATCAATTTTGCAATTTTTAGTGTAGTGTACTTCAATGAACTTGCAAAGAATAACATCAAACTGAGTATGTATATTTCTATATTGTAAGGTTATTGATCTTTTTATTATATTATACAAGGTGTATCTGAAAAAATGACTTTACTGCAAACAAAATATAATAAAAAAATGCATTTTAATTTTTGATAGGAGTAAATGTCATATGTTATATTAGTATTTAAAACTTTTACTTTTTGAAGACACTATGACAAATAAAAATTTAGAATTTAATACCAACATATCTACTGAATTCAATTTTACATCAATTTTATCTCAAATTTTTAAATTATGAAACTAAATGAATACTTTGGTGTTCATAATAACCATTTAAAATGAAATTCGTTTTTATCATTTACTGTTTTTTCTATAATTTATTAAAGAAACTAATTGCCAAAACCATTCATATTTTTAATACATTTATTTCCCTGTTCTTCTGAAATAATTTCTTTGCTGCCACCTCTTTTTCCTTTGGAAATTTCTCCAAATTTTTTGTATCTGTAAATTATTGTTCCAAACGATTTTTATGGTTCCCAGTAATCTTCCAAGTTCATAGCAATCTTCGCCATTTCGAAGGCATCAAATAATGGAATCTTGTCATGTTTTGATTCTATTAAAATATTATGTCTTTTAAATTAAGTTATTAAAATTTACGAATTTCGATTTTTATCTCCAAATCAAGAGGTAGAAGGATATTATTGAAGATTTGTAATATCACCTTCACAGAAATGTAGCGTTTTAACAGAAATATCTGAAATTTTATAGAAATATTATATAAATTTTTTTCCACTGTTTTTTAATAAATTTTAAAAAATGACGTTTTATAATGCTTTTATTCCATGCAACATTTCTACATATCAAAAGTTTATATGCATATTTTATTATATACTATGTTTCTGTGTTAAATTAATTTTTTCTTTCCTTTTGTCACTTTCTATAGTATACACCTAATTCCGAAATATAAATTTCTATCATACATGTTGGTGTGTACATCAGTGTAGGTGACTCACCATTTATGAGAAAATGAAGTTTGTAACTTCATTTATTCAATTTTAGAAATGGCTATCATGTAAGTTTTTTAATTTTATGTATATTTTAAGGCTTGAATTTTAATTTTATATAATTAGGAGATCATTCAAGTTCAACATTTGTATTATAAATTATTTTTAATTAATTTTCAGGTTGTTTTTAGGAATTTCATGAAATTTATTTTTGAATTATTTGGAATTATTTCGATATGTAAGTCAGATCAATTTTGAAATATTTATTAAATGAAAGTAATTGCCAAACACATTAATTTTCTAATACATTCTCAGCAATCTTTCAAATTTATAGTAATCTTCGTCATTTTCGAAAGCATCAATTAATCTAATTTTGTCATTTTATGATTCCATTAAAAGCTTTTAATTTAATCCACAAGGAAACACACTATGGAGTGCAAACTTCTTACAGAATGGTGAGCTCTGTGGCTTGGTGGCCAGGTATGACAAACGACATTAAGAAATTTGTAAAAAATTACAAATCTACAAATCTGGCTTAACTAATGACACCTCTTGTCAGACTTTTCTCATGCCAAAGGGTAGGAATACATCATGGATCATCTCAGAAGACGACTACAACCCGATCATGAAATTAGCAAGTAACAACCAACTATCTCCAAAGGGGCTAAATGAAACAATGGATAATGAAATTCCGTTATCACTAGATGAAACACCAGATATGAACGACGATCAGACAGAAGAAGTTACACCCATTGCCTCTCAAAACCAGCTTCGAAAGATCAATCGAATTCATAGACCTCTGCAAAGACTGGGAGAATGGGCTCTAGAGGACATGAAATATTATTAAGAAATTAATATTATTAAAATTGTTTAAAAAAAGGTTGTTTTTAAAGAATAGATTTTTGAATTAAAACGTATTATTCAATTCACTTCACATTCAAACGGTTGTACTCATGGTAACGCTAACTATTTATGAAAATTATTATTTCAAATAGACTTCAAATTTAATTATACATTAAGTTTAATTAATTAAACTTCGAATAGGTATAAAATTGAAGAACGTAAAATATTTAACAAGTTCAACGCTTGTCCTCTTGGAGAAGTGTCTTTATTGAGGGTTCATCGATTTGACCAATAGTGTATGAAGAAATGCGGTAAAGTATGTTTTAAAATTAATCTTTGATTTACTGAAAGCTTCAGGAGTCATTATAAATTTTTTAGGTTTTATTAGCCCTGTTCAGAGTCACAAGTAGAAATTTATGAAGCACATATATCCATTATAAGCATTCAGTAGATTAAGGATAAGTTAAGACATATGAAGTTTAAAAGCCGCACCTTTATAATTAACTGATATTTGAGTTCATAATATGACTATTTTATGATTACCAGCTAACTAATTATAATAGTAATAATAAATATATAAATTTTTATTAATAATTGAATGTAATAAATATGATTAATTTAACTAATACTTCTTTTCATTTTAAGTTTTAAGAAGTTTTAGTAAAGAAACAAACAAGATGAAATTATAATATTCTTTTCAATTGCTAAAATAAAGCTAACTCACTGTAAAATATCATTAAATGAGCAGTTTTTAATAGTTTTAAGCTTCAATTTAATTAAAATAGAAAACAAAATCTTACCTTATATTAAAATACATTACATTATTTATAAATTTTCATCGTATATTTAGACTTCAATGATAGGTTTTATTTTGACGAATTTAAGCAGCAAAATGGAAAGGTGCAGAATAAACTATTTTGAAAATGTAACGTTAAATGTATAGATGATAGAGAATTTATTTTCTGCAACCAATGGAACAAATAAATTAAAATTACTTCAATTAAATAGTAATTATGAAAATGTATAACATGGAATTCATAAAATGCAATTTCAGCCATTAGTTAAAAATATCTAAAATACTATTGATTAATTTAAGCTAATTGAATTAGAAAAATTAAATAAACTTTAAAAAAATAAATAGTAAATACTTTTTTCTGCAGAACGATGAGACTATCAAAGACAAATTGACTGTATACTGTAATGAAAATAATAGATATTGGATCAGCCACTGAAATTGCTTTACGTTTAACTGTTTGATTTAATAATTGATTGAATCAACCAATGAAATTATTTCACGTTAACTACCAGCTATATTTAGATACTTTGATTTTTTAATTATTGATTAATATTAAATGTACTTTAAACTCATTGTAATAAACAAAATTGAAAAATTATGTTTAAATTTATAATTCATAATTTTTCTCAAAATTACCGGAATAATATTGTTGAGGCTAATGAAAAGTAGCTAAAAAAATTGTATATACAAATGGTACTAATAAGCAATCGTCAGTTTATGGAACAACGAAATAAGCAGAAAACAAGGAGAGCGAAATATACTTGAACTCAAAGTCGTAACAAAATAAACAAGTTAAATGTTAATAGATAAATAAAGGCAGTTTCTTATTAGGATTCTTACCCTGAAGTTACCGTCAAAATGTGCATATTAAAAGTGTGATTAACAATTTTGTAAAATTTTGATTGAGTTTCAATAAATTATTCACTGTTGGGTCTTATTTGATCAATTTAGATAAAGAGCGCAAGAAATCAAAATAAGTGTCGATCTTTATAAATAATAATCCAACAATATTTTGTAAATTGTCGGTATTAGATTTCTCATACGTTAGAATATTAATATCTGTTTTCAAATCACTAAATAATTCCATAAATTTTATTTAATACACTCAAAAACTTGTCTTTTCTTATTTTTGCTATTTAAACAAATTTCAGTCTTCTTTTTAAAATATTTTTCAATAAAAATATTTTTTAAATTTAACAAAATTTCTAATTAATCTTTAAGAATCTTTCAACTTCCTCATATCCTTCTCCCTAAGAAATTTTTTAAGTTTATTCACGTTTCTTTCAATCTTTTTACCATTCTAGTTTCTTAAGATAAATCGTCTGTCATGCACTTTCTCGATCAGTTTATATGGTCCCTCATATCTGTCCTCGCTTTTGTTGCGTGTTTCTAATTTTACTAACACATCTTCTCCTACGTTGAATTTCCTCCTTGTTTGTTCATTTTGTTCTTCCTTTACTTGTTTTTCTTTTGACCCGTACCATTTTTCCCTGCTAATCTTTTTTCCAAAAACTATCTCTGCCGGGCTTATTCCTGTCGTTTTTTGTTTGGTTGCATTTAATGTAAATTCGACTTCTGGTAGTATCTCTGCCCAATCCGTCTTTCTTCTGTCTCGTAAAGTAGCATTTATGAGCTCTCGTATTGTCCTGAATTGACTCTCTATCTGTCCATTTGCTTGGTGATGGCATGGACTCGAAATCCATAACTTAATATCAAGTTTCTTTGTGAATTCTCCCATCACTCCTGATTCAAACACCTTTCCACAATCAACTCTTATCTCCTTTGGGCATCCAAATCTTAAAATCCATTTTTCTAAAATAGTTTTCTTTATTGTTTCCTCGTCTTGTCTTGTTATAGCTGTCAAGACTTGATACTTACTATACTGGTCTATTATACCCAATATATACTTCTTACTTCCTTTTATTTCTTGCATTGGTCCACATATATCTACGAATATAATTACGAACATTTCGGTTGATTCTAGTTTTTTTTACTGTTTTCTTCGTTGTAATTGTTATAGCCTTGGTTTTTTGACAAGTCTCACAACTTCTAGTAGTTTCCTGAATCTGACTCGACAGGTTTTTCTCAATATATTTATCTTTCATATAATCAGCTATCTTCTTGAATCCAGCATGACACAATAGTCTATGTATTTCCTTTATGATTTCTTGTATCTCGTTTTCAGATATCATCGTTTTCTTTCGTAATTCTTCTTCCAAATTTATTTGTTGATTGGTGCTTCTACCTTCTTCTCTGTTCGAGTCTAGTAATCTAGTCTTTATCTTTCCTTTCTTAGCTTCTTCGTGAGCCATTTGACATTGAACACACGTTTTACATTTAGTTCTGGACACCATGTCTGCATTTTGGTGATTAACACCCTTTTTATATTCAAAGATTGTATCCAAACTGCTCAAATAATTGATCCAGGTTTGGAATTGTGAAGTAATTGGCTTCTTGATTGTCATCATAAACGTGATCGCCTTGTGGCCTGTCCTTAGCGTGAATCTCCTTCCGTAGATATAGTGCTTAAAATGAATACAAAAACAGTATATTATCTTTATCATCATTTCCTGGAACGTACCTGGTGCTGCAGCAATTCCAAACGGTATTCTATTGAAACAGTATTGCCCTTTCTTTGCTGAGAATGCTGTTTTCTCTTGTGGTTCTTCGTCAAACTCCACTTGGTAATATGCATTACCAAGATCGATTGAGCTAAAATAAACGGACCCACCTAACAAATCTAACATCTCGTCTATGTTTGGCATTGGGAATGCCTGCCTCTATGTTACTGCGTTCAGCTGTCTGAAATCCAAGCATAGCCTAATATCTTTTTTCTCTTTTTTCCATACGCAGATTAATGGCGTGTTTCACGGGGAGTTTCATTTCCGTATTATCCCGTTGTCGTACAAACTTTGTATTGCATCTTCAATTTTTGTTTCCAAATTCAATGGTTGACGATATGGTTTTATGTTTATCTGTTCACCTCTTGTAATTATCTTATGTTTTACTAAATGCCTGCGACCCATATCGCATTTCTCCGCCATAAACACGTTTCTACTGTTCGTTATTATTTCCTTTAATTTACTATCTTCAATAATCTTTAGGTGTTCCAACGCTCGCGTCAATTGTTCTCCATCTTTTATTAGATTCGCTATCTTTCTTTTTTGCCAGCCTATATCCAAATGCTTCTTGTAATTTTACTCCTTCAATCACCTCTGGTGTCACTTTCTCCGCAACAATGAATCTAACTTCCTTGGAAAAATCTCCAATAGTTACTATAACCTTTGTTCTTCCAATTATCTCTATCGTACTTTCGTTTGCACATCGTAACTTATTGTCGCTTCTCATCAATTGTTGTCCTCGTAACTTGTTAAAACAGTTCATACTCATTACGTTTATTCGTGCTCCGGTGTCTAATAAACAGTCCAAAATTTCTCCATTTATCATTACTGTTACACTTGGTCTTCCCTGTAGCTTGTTATATACAATGTCTACCTCCTGTCCCCTCCCCTCTCACTTACCCTTCCTACATTCTCCCACTTTTCTACCCCTTGAGGATATCCCAACCAACTCCTCCACTGTGGGAGCCCTGTTGTTTGGGTACGTCCTACTAAAATTATTTTCATTTGTTGTCATTAGGTGTCATTTTTCCGATCCTTGTCATAGGCCATCGTCACACCCCCAATAACGTTTTGATCCTATGTACACCTAGATACACATACCTATGTCTATACTTCAAATGTTTAAAAATGTTGTAATTTAAACTTAACATAAGGTTTATTTTTATTCGACAAAGATTGATGAATAAAAGAATAAGAAAAATTACTTAGAATTAGCATATGAATTTATTTTCATTCGACAAAGACTGATGAATGAACGAATTGTTAGGCGGGGTTCCGCAGCTTTTTAATGACAGAGATCAAATTAAATTTAAAAAGGAAAAGAAAAGTTCCTTCCAACCCAGGCGAGTTAATTTTAGTTAATTAGAATTTTTATTCCCTCAAGTTATTTTACCTAATTATTTATTAGTTCGTTTTTAGTACACATGTTAAGCGGTTCCGATTATTTGCCTGACTATTTATGGACATGGCCACTGGATTTGTTTATTTGTTTATGTTGGCTCAATCAACTTTTATTATCACAATTCATCTATCCAAATTCAATTTCCTACAAGTGATCTCTTTTAACGTGATTGCTCTTTATCGAGATGTAGATTTTTTGTAACACGCTGCTCAGTTCTCTCTCAAATCTATTTATACCCCTGTCTGAATGACAATCATAACCACAGTACCAACAATCATAATAAATAAATTTCTAATTAATCCTTAAGAATCTTTCAACTTCCTCATAGTCGCTGTGAAATTTAGATTGTTGTCTTCAGTTATTAACCTTGACCCGGAAATCTTAAAATGCTTTTTATTTATTAAGTTATACCCAGTGGCGGCTCGTACTCAAAGATTTTGTGAAAGCAATAAAAAAAATTTATTTATATAAAAACTCAATTCTTCTTGTTTTTCTACAAAATTCTTTAATTACTAAATCATAAAAATTGTCTTTATTAGCCAAAAGTTCTTTTTAAAATAAAAGATTAAAAATTTTAAATATAGAATTTCTCAAAATTGAAGTGCAAGCAATGCTTGCATTGCTTATATGGACGAGCCGCCATATTATAATAAGTATTATTATAACTATTATTATTATAACTGTTGTTGGGGTTTTGGAAGAAAAATAAATAAATTTAAATTAATCCTCATCTGGTAGTTATTTTGGGGATCTGAAACAAGCAAATCGATCTGATAAAATTTAAATAAAATCCTAATTTTGGAATCTAGTCCGTGAAAGTGAAACAAAAATCATGTAAAACGTAGAAATTAACCAAAAAGTACTTACAATCGTTGTTGATATAAAATAACAAATTAGAAAAGAAGATCAAAGTAAAACTACTTCTATAAACAATTGCATTCATTTTCGCCATGCCAAGGCGTTGGAAAACATGTTCTTGCTTTAAAAGAGCGGTAATTAAAATATCCGTAATCTGTACTCTTTTTGAATGTTGGCTTAAATGTATAAACCAAATATTTTGTTCTTAAATATAATCATCTTAATTTTTTTGCGTTTCTTCAAGTTCTCCACTGTTTTACCATACAGACATTTATTTAATAATTTGTAATAGTTTTTCTCCAAATCAGTATTTTATTATGATCGAAGTTTCATATTTTTATCTACATATTTCTTGAATATAGATCTTGCTTGAATTTAATTGCTTTGTGAATATTCACAACTTGAACTCCCAACTATAAGAATATTTATAATAACCTCCAATATAATACATATTTATTTTTAAGAGAATGTGTCAACAAAGGTTTATCTATTGTCGATCCTTCTGGACACAATATTTTCAGCTGCAACATGCAAATCATTTAACATGTTATTGTTGTTTTCTGAAATATCAATATCATCTTCCAATGTATAGCCATATGGAAGTGAAACAAGATTCAAAATTTGCATTCTTTTAGAATTATCTCGATATCTTCATGAACCCATTCAAATTATCCACACAGTCGACTTTACGGTGCAGATCCGGAAATTAGAAACCCAGCTCCATCAGAAATATATTGATAATGATGCAAAGGAACAGATTCACCCAGTTGCGGTGGAGCTACCGGAGATTCACCCACCAAAGCAGGCCGTCGGTCAGACCAAGTGAAAGCGCCCAGGTAGAGCGGCCCAAAAAAAATGCCAAACGGATTCCCGCTCAAAACATTCTATCATAATGTTATGTAGGTTTATGCTAAAAGTGATTGAATGTTTTATGTTGAATAGCATGACCACGCCGGGGAAAACAGTTAAGAGTTGGGGACAAGAGTAAAATCGTACATAAACCTTCTATCAATAGTCCGTGAACCCATATGAGTGCCTGCCAATTATAGTGCGATTACTTCTTTGTTAACAAGCATTATGTATCAACTTTAGAGAATACAAAATTATTATACATTGATATTAATAATCTGTATGGTTGTGCTTTTAGCCAAAAACTTACGTATACCAATTTCACTTGAGTCAATAATTAATCTTGAATCTATATTGCATGAGTGTATAAATTCAGATATTGAAACGCTTGGTTATGGAAGTTGATATAAATATACCTGATCAGTTGCATGATTATTTGAACGATTTCCCTCTTACTCCAGAAACGACGCATTGGCCTAAGAACCATATTCTTCATTGGAGACTTATCAAGATTTATTTTGAATTGGGGGCAGTCGTTGTAAATGTTCATCGTGCCATTAAATTTAAACAAGCACCAATTTTTAAATCATATTCCTTTAAATTCTCCTTTTTAACTTTCTAAATTTAATTCTCATTTTAACACTCGTTTTCTTTTCTCGTCGTCTCGGATTTTATGTCTGATTTCTCGGTCAACAGTTCCACTTTATATAGCCCATTTCATCTGTGACACTAGCGACAGATTTTGTTTCCTTTTTTCATTTTCCTCTGTATCCCCCGCTACGTCAGCCTTATCTTTGACAGATATCGAGATATGCCCTGTTTTTCCTTTTTTATGCTGTGCAGACTTTTCCTATATTTGACAGGCTATCAAGATACGACTTATCCCATATTTTTGTTTTTCTGCAATCTGAAATTCCTATTTCGTTTGTACTTTAATTAACAATGACCCTTGTTTTACTTTCATGTTTGTTTTGTTTGATTTATTTTTCTCATTTTTCATTTCTTTTTACTTCTGTTTTCCCCTAGATCGTCCAGTTTGTCATTACGATCTTCTCCCAGGTAATTTACCTATTTAATATGCTATTTATCATTTAGGTATCCTCAACAATATATTTGACATACATGATCCAGCGCTGGGTTGTTTTTAAAGTCGATTTAATATATTAAAAATTCTTATTTTAAAAATTTCGTGAAAAATAATTAAAAATAGTAAACATTCAATCATTTCAATATGACCTACATAAAAATACTGCAAATTTTAAAAAATATTCTTAGCCCCGGGGATAGGGTTCTTGATCCAGTGGTGGCCAATCCATCCACTTACACGAAAGCATAGCCTTGAAATAAAATAGAATAAGAAATATCAGAATTCAACAAAGAGTAATAAGCTATAAGGATATATCGGAACTTTATATAGAACCAAATGTTTATTTATTTTCAAATTCAAATTTTTGACAAATCAGAAATTTTTAAAAAATTCTAATACAATCCTAATACAAAATAGGCATGATAAACAAGAATCGGCTCAATATACTTCAATGTTTCATATGGAATTTCCAGAAAATATGAATAAATGAATTTATTTAGAAATATAATTAATTCATATTAATATAAACTAGATTATCTTATTCACAAACTGACAATTTCAATTTTCGTATATAATGAAATTATAGCAATAAACAATTTTATCCGATTGATATAAAATGATCGAAATATATATAAAAATATGCGGAAGCTCTAAATGACACAGTAACAGATTCGCTAAATATGTTTTTATAAATCTTACTGACAAACAATGTTTAATAAAAATAAAATCAACTTTTTTACAACGAGTTAAAATACTGTTACACCATTATAAACAAAGTGAATTAATTAATTTGATAAATAATAAGTAAAAGAAATATTACAAGTGCGATTTTATAGAAAAACAATTATTCAGCACCAAAAGTAACAAAAATTTCAAAATAATAATCAATATTATAATTAAAAAAATCAATAAATAATATAGTAATAATAATCAATAAATATAATTAATAAATAATCAATATGATAATGAAAAATCAATAATAATAAATTATTAATAATAATTAATAATAATAATAATAATAATAATAATAATAATAATAATAATAATAATAATAATAATAATAATAATAATAACCATTATATACCGATATTACAAGTGAATTGTAGAAAATATCAAAACATAATCATCATTCAAAAGAAAATAAAAATGTTTTTGAAACTTTAAAAATGTCCACGTAGAATTGTAAAAATAACAAAAATTAATATTCAGTCTCACAATCCTTAATTGAAACTTCTTCGGATAAAATATCCATAGGTTGATAAAAATTACTAAATCCAAACCATTTTTCACGAAATGAATTAAATTCTGAATTGTTCGATTCCAAATTCAGATTATTTAACACCTCATCAGCCATATTTAAACTATCTCGACGTTGTGCGTCTTCATCTAAAAATAATATTAGATTAAAATTAATATTTTATTAACGAAATATAACCATTCAAGGTAATATCAGGTATACATGAAAAATCGGTGTTCAGATCAAGAGAGACATTCAGTGGATCAAGATTTTCACAAGGTTTAATTTTAGGAGATGGTTCTTTTGATTGATTTAATTCCGCTGGTTGTGTCCAATAACATTGATCATTATGATCCGTTGAATGAGTAAAATCATCACTAGGATAATTACTCTAGAATATTAATAATAAAAAATATTAAATATTATAAATTCACATTTTGTGATTCTATAGAAGCTTCAAAATTTGGTCCACGATCACTATATAAAAAATCGTTCAAAGTTTGTTGTGATCCAATGGTTTGTGGTGAATTATCTCCATCGTTGGAACATAACTAAAATTTATAAAAGTAAAACATGCTAATTTGAAATAATAATATCAAAGATATTATCATCAGATATCAAATAAATAAATATTAATATAAGTGTTACAAAAGTGCACTGAACGAAAGATTATACATGTTTTGATTACGCAAATTATTATTAGCTAATTCAATTATATTATTTAGTTAATTAATTTCCAATTTTTACAAATCTATTCTTTGAACAATCGTTCAGTCTAAAATTTTTTCTCTTTCAATTACCAGATCTAGATTATTTTCGATTATTCTCATTCATTTTATTTCGAAATCTAATTTTGGAAATGTGCTTTCAGATAATTAATTTGTTTTTTTAATTTAGTTATTGTTGATTTCACTGTGAGTTTGATTTTATTGTTACTTTAACTTGTTATAATTAATTATATGTCAAATTACTTTATATTTTATTGATTTAATTATTTATACACCATAATATTTCAATTTATTTATTAAGTACCTGGAAGACCGAACTTTGCTCAGTAAAGTGGGACTGAGTGCTAATTTATTATATACAAAATTTGTTATATTTTCATGTCATTTCCAAAGACATGGAGTCAATCTCATTAATAACAAATTAATAATCAACATAGAAACAAAAATGAATAATAATAATTCTTAATATGCTTCTGATTCATTTAACATTAATAATTTTGATAATTTTGTCTAATTATAAAAATATTTTGAAATAATATATGGTGATTATTTTCTAAAAAAAATTATTTTAAATAAATGATTGCCAAATATTATTTAATTATTAAATGATAGAAATTTTCATTTATTTATTATTAATTAACATAAAAAATATTACATAAAATCATATACAATGGCGTCATATGAAATTTGATTTATAAGTCGCATTAAAATGTTCAGATTTTTTTAGAAAAATTTGAAGATAAAGAAAAAAATTGAAGTTAGATTAATTTATAGATTCAAAAATTATTATGCAATTAATAAATAAGCAGTATGATCTGTTTGATTTCAAGAGAGTCGTCCATTTTATAGAACTACAATATCATTAGTGTTTCAATTTGTTTTTATTCTCTACCGGTATTCAGAGGCCATGGGACATGTTATTATCTCAAATACATTTAGTTAAGTGCCTAATGCTGATTTAACCGTGGACGAGCAGTTGGTCAGATATAGATGACGAATACTGGCGGGCACATATATGCTCTCAAAATCTCAGAAATAAGGTGTAAATATTTTTTGGATCTGTCAATCCAAAAGTGGTTTCGCTTTTATTGGCATTATTTATACTGGACATCAACCAAACTAACAAGTGCATCAAAACCATAGGAAGCATATTGTCGAACAACTTGTCTCACTATTCTAATATATAAGCTGAAACATAGTTTGCGATAATTACTTTACAAGTCACGAACTTGCAGTGGAACTCATAATGAAAAATTTGACACTGCTTGGAACAATACAATCCTACAGTCGATTCGTATTTGATCACCAAGCAAAAATTATTATTGCTTCATACAATATTGCTTCATTCAAGAAATGTCATATTGTTTTCGTCGAGAAATCACATCAATGCAATTGACAATACACAAGGAATACACCACTTTTGATTTAAGACTACAATAAATCAAAGGGTAGCGTAGATCGTTTAGATGAATGTATTGAGATGTTTTCAGTCAGAAGAAAGACGACAAGGTGGTCATTACTGCTATTTTTAAATCTTATTGACGCTGCATGCTACAATTCCTTTGTGATAATGAAAAAATCGCAGTCAAACTTGCAACAAAAAGCATACATGAAAGCCATATCTTTTCATTTAGGATAAACATACGCGAATTCTTAAAACGGAGTGGTCTTCATTATCACATTGTTATTGCAGCTAGAGTGGTTGAATAATCTGTGAATCTTCCAGTCACGCTTCAGTTTAATCTAAACTCAAAACCAGGAGTGTGCCATGCTTGTTAAAGGAAATGCACATCGTTTTGCCAAATTTGTAGCCACTATGTATGTTCCCGCTCATCAAGAACTTGTAAAAACTGTTTCTTGTTTCACTTTTCAGAATGAACCACAGTGACTATTTAATTGTTTGTGTCCGCTTTTATTAACTCAGGCTAATTAAATGTTCCAGATGAAGGTTAAAAAAAGATTTATTTATTATATTCACAGATGCCTTTTCCAATCTACTAGAATCATGTGCTAAGAACAGTAAGCGCAATGGGTAAGAAGCAGGGGCGACTCAAGAAATTTTGTCCAAGCCTAGCACCATAGGCGAATTTTTATGAAGCGCCTACCTTAAAGAATGCCAACTGAAACATTATGTTTTAATAATTTAAATTTATTAATTCAACGATCAGGTATTCCATAACAAATTTTTTATTGAGTGAAATAAAAAATTTGTCCATTTCAAAATATAATAATATATGTAGATTCGAAATACATAAATAATAGTACAAAATAATATAGGAGCGACAATTGTGAAAGAGAAAAATTAAATATATCATAATAAATATTTTTTTATATATTCGAGAAATGATTTAGAAAAATATTTTTGCGCCCTAGCCGGCTACCTAATTCGCCTATATGGAAAAGCCGTCCCTGGTAAGAAGGCTCTGATCATATATCTAAGCAAATAATTATTGGATTAGATATAATCCAAATATCCAAAAATAGATTGAAAATATTATAATATTTACAGTCAATAAAATTTAAGTTTATTATAAAATATAGATTTGAGTATTGTGTTTAATCCAACTGCTTAATTCTTAAATTATTTTTCATAAAAGACCTAAATCAATCTCTCGCATACGACTAGGTTTATTTCCCTCATTTCATCAAATTTTCCTCATTTTCGTTCTAAAGATAAAATTTAAAAAATCGTTTATATGCCAGATATTACTAAAAAAATTTTAATATTTTTCGTAACATTTGGAATATGAATTAAAATTAAATTTCTAAAAATCACAATAATGAAAATTTCATTATGAAATATATATGAAATAATTGTTTTAATTCTTGACAACAAATAATTATAAAATTAAAATAAAGAAGTGGCTTTCATATAAGTTATAATTGAACATATACGAACAATATTACTGAAATACTAGATAAATGAGATTTTACAAGATTATATGCTAAAAATATGATAAAAGAATTTGAAGTCAATTTTTACTAAATCAGAATTATAGTTTTTGGAAAAATTGCTATAAAGATTTTATAAATAAACGATAACGCTAAATAAAACTGCATAAAAATTAGAATAATCAATCTTGTTTCTAGACAAAAATCGCAAAATAAAATAAATATTACTATATTTTACAATTTAATCATCATTCCAATCTTAAAGAATTTCATTTTTTTAATTTAAATTGTTTTAATCATTTGAATCCAACGAATTTTATATACAAAAGCATTAAAATATGGGTAGCCACAAAAAATTATTAAAAATCATACATTTAATCATTAAAATTTGAGCTATATCTCAAACCGAATAAATAGTGTAGCATATAAACCCCTAGAATGAATCAAATTCCAAATATTAAAGTACTAAAGATCATAAACACGTGATAAAATAATTTTTTAAACTAATAATAATAATAATAATAATAATAATAATAATAATAATAATAATAATAATAATAATAATAATAATAATAATAATGAAAGAACTAAAACATAACTGTCGAAATAAAAATTTTGAAAAAAATATGAAATAAAAATTTTCACCGATTCGACCAAAAATAAAAAAAGCCTATTAACGTGAAAGGTCTTTCTGTATCAATCTTAAATAGATATTTGAAAGAAGAAAATCTATGTGAATATGTTGTATAAAAAATCTAATCTGACAAGCCGCAATTAATGGAAAAAGTAAAAAATTGGAAAGCAGATTTGAAAAATTATTGCTTGTAAAATCGAGATTCAAAAAGTAGAATATTTATTTGATTATTAACTACAGAAAAATTGCTGTTTTCGTTATTAAACATATTCAAATCTAAGTATTACATTCAAATATGAAATACTCTTTTTAATATGAACACTTAGTTTCAAAAAAAAATAAAGTTAATATATAAAAAATGTTCATATAAGAGATTCAAAAATAGACTTCCTAGATCGTCTTTCGCGTATTATCTCATAAATTATTAGCTTTACCATGCAAACTGATTTCTAAGAATTATATACCATTCGATAAGATCAACTGCCATAATTACTTCCTTACTAGTCAGATAACAAAAAATTTCCTCCTGTGTATTTTTTTCTTTATTGCATCAAAATCTTCGATAACATAATTATTGACTTCACTGATAATAAATGAAGCAGAATCCACTTCGATTGATTCTTCTTGCGTTGGAAAATCGTTTTCAATTTTTAATAATTCATGTTCAATCGCTTCAATCGCTTCAAACGAAATATAATTATTGTGAGAGAAAGTTTGAAAAATTTTGGTTTTAAATTTTAAAATTAGTGATAAATGATATAATATAATATGAATGTTTGTAAAATATGAATTTAAATATTTTAAATTGAAAATTGAAAATTTAAGCACAGCATTAAAATTAAAGTCTCAAAAAGTTGGTTTAAAAACATGCTATGAAATGAATTTTTATACTTATTATTACAATCTTAAAATGAATGAAGAAATCGAATGCAATTCTATTGTTATTAAAAATTAACTCATTTACTCAAATTTACTAATTTATTAACTTATTTCAGGATTTATTTATTTCAGGGTTAAACTAAAATACGAAATAGAGAATAACTTCCATACACATGTATTTGAATTGGTTATCTGGGATTCTTCTGGTAATTTCTTAAATTCTGGAAATTTAAAAGATTGAGAGTGTAATTTATCTGGAGTAACAAGGACATCTATATTAGGATCTAGATTTTCATCTGGACTATTTTGGCTAATATAATTATCCAAAAATGAAGATGATGTTGAAATGTCTCTTTGATAGCAAACATGTTTCTGAGTTTCATTGAAAATATTTGGACCAGGATAAGTCGGTTCTCTAGAAAAAATTGTAAAATATATAAATATTCAATGAAAATTTTTTAATAAAGTAAATATCAGTCTGATTTAAAATAATTCAAGGTTAAATATTGGTTTTCTCTGTATCCACATGTTTTATATATTTTTCAACTAAATTTAATAATCTATCGGAAATATATATTATATATATTATTAGTAGGCTTGGAGATGGAATTACAAATTCTATCAAATACTTCTGGGAGGTTTTTATTTTAAGAAATTAATCAAATAATAATGAGGTTTATAACTGATTTAAACGATTGAATGTAATAATGTGATGAAGAATTAGAAAATTTGATAGCTATGGTTGTTAGCCTCAACAACATCGAATTCATGCTCAATATACATAATTAATAAAATAACCAAATAAAATTACTAAATTTATTTTATTCAAAAACAGCGCTTTTTTTGTAATATTCAAACAATCTGTTCGAGGCTTTTTTTATTATTTTAATTTTGATGCTGATTTCAATGCTGGTTTAATTTATTTTAATATTTTAAACTTACTTTAATCTATTAATTTAAATATTTATATAAAAATTTATGTAATCTGATAAATACAATTTAAATGTTTATTAGCAATATTCCGTTTTAACTTAAACGTAAATTATACCTTTTCAATGGTAATTAAATAATCTTGTAACAAAGTAGATAGCGAATAGAGATGATTAAAGTGCATTGTTAGAAGCTATATCATTCAATTCTTCTGTCATCAAATAAATTACTAAGACTAAATAAATCCAAAATTATATTTCATTAAATCTGCCTATATAAACAAATATTCTTGGGACATTTTCTTTTTATAAATTTTAATTGCAATTTTATTAAAAATATTATATTTCAAAATTAAAATTAAAATATTCATTTTAATTTTAAACCATTTTAAAACTTGTTTTAAAATAATTTAAGTTTCACTTTTAATTTTACAAAATCTAATCATGAAATAATTTTAATTTAACATTTTAATTTTAACTCCTCACATGCATCATCTCGACAATCTACATAAATTGAATCTTTTTGAATTTCTAAATCTTTTAGGAACAGTTAAAGAAAATCTTCTACGAAATCAAAATATTTGTTATATGATTAATATCTGTTCGTTCCCAATTCGATGTTACATCTAAAAATTCCCTATACCAAGAGACTGATTTGAAATGTTTATCTTCGGGACTTAAATCAGGATATTTCAACAATAACATACCAATTCGATTAGTAAATAGTTGAGATACAAATGGTTTTACTACAGTTAAATATATGTTGCGATTTATTAGAATTTGATGTTAAGTTAACAATAAAAAATATTCCATAAAAAAATGAAAATATACATGACAAAAGTCTAATATAATACTAAATTTTATTGACTATGTACATATTATGTACATTACCCCACTTTAGAAATATATAAAATCGTAAAATTATTATCATATTAAATAACAAACTTCTTTACATACTATTAAATTTTAACTAAAACTTCATTCAATAATTAATTCAACTACAGTCATGAATATATATTTACTACCTAACACATTTTTCTACACACATACACATAAAGATAGCTTTATAAATGTTTTCTTGTCATACCATTCATTACTATAAACCTCTTCTTGTTAGCTGCTAAACAAGCATCAATATTATTAGTATGCCCACCCCTAATAGGATGTTTTAAAAAAAACTAGTTAACAACTTTGTGAGTATATGGTCCTAATATCGCTAGCGAAGAACTCCAATGAATGGACTAGTTAGGTGCGCCAGTGTATGTTTTATAGTTTTGAGTTTTCAAAAAATGACAATGTTAATTATTATATCTAATTATTTAGAATTCTTCCTTTTCATTGTGTATATTTCCAGAACGTTTAGATTTACATCTCCAAAAATATAAAACGGTTGCTTTCTTCGTTTACATATTTTCAAACTTAACGATATGGCGTTTTTCGTAAAATTCCTTTTTCAATGCACTACTATACGAATCTAGTAAATACATGGCTATTTGAAATTGTTAAAATTATTATATCTAATTAATTTAAACACAATTAAAATTATTTTAGTGTCAATTTAGCAGTATTTTGTTCAAAAAAAAATTATGTTCTAAATAATATTCACTATATTTTATATACTACTGTATATAAAAATATACTATTGTGATAACCTGTTTAATGAATAGGAATTATTCAAGTAATTGAATAATTTTATTTGTACCATAATTCAAACAGTCATTTTCCTGCTTTTTATTTATTAAAATCAACTTGTTTCTAACTCCTTACAATAGCTCCTCAGAATCTAAAGCGCTAATAGAATTTATTGGTAAATCTCTTTGACAAAATATCTGTTTAAGCTAAGATAAATTAAAAGTCGTTGCTCCTTGGTGTGTTTCAATTCTGGCTGTGCTGTGATTTAATTCTATTAGCTTGTAAGACCCATGATATCTTGGAGGCAGAGATGAATCATGCACTGAACGAATCAAAAACGCTTCACAATTTGAAAAATCCATAGGAATATGTGATTTGTTAGTTGTGGCAGTCGAATGAATTAGATTTGTGTCTCGGGTTCGGAGATCAAATCTTGCAAGGTCTAGTTCATCTGAAGTTAGAGGTCATGGACTTGGCATTTCTTGGTATTGCTGTCAATGTGCCAAATAAAATTTGACCTGACGAATATTTGGTTGTGCCAGAATGTTTCTCTATCCAAATAATACGAGGGGCAGCGCTCTCACCCAATCATACTTGCTTATCAATTTCCTCATTGAGTTAATTTTTTAAGTAACTTATTTTATAATAATAAAAATCATTGCAGGTACTATTAACTATTTTCAATGTTCATGATATTCATAAATACCATTTTTGAAATTAAAATAAGCAAAATTTATACTTTCACATCCAGAAAAAACCTATTGGATTGCGCCATTCCCAAAAAAAGTAATTAATTCCAAAAATTCAAAGTTTCCAAAGCCTGAAAATATGTTTTGAATTATAAATTATTAATAAATACAATGTCAATTGAAAAGAAATCAGTGGTGAAAATTGAAAAATGTTCTTATAATATTAATAAATTAACTATTGTTTATAAATATTTTAAATATCAATAAAAATTTGTAGCACTAACGAAGTCATGGATTTTATTCTTTGATATACATTAGCTGAATTATTTTCCTTGTTGTTACGAATCTTTCCAAAAGTATTCTCTTCGTTATTAAATGAAAAGTTGCTCTGCGATATATTTGTACATTGCTTCAGACTTTTTTGAATAGACGAATCAGAGGCAACTCTATATAAATGACATAAGGTTTTAATTTTAATTTAATTTATATAATAAATTGTATCATTCAAGTTATATAAGTATTTATAAGTCTATCTTAAGTGTAACCGTAATTTTGTGAATTTAACTAAGGTTAAGAAAATATGAGTGTAGCTCATTACAAAACAAAACCTGAGAATAAATTTAAATTAACCATCAGAATATCTATACAGAAGTAATCAAATGCAAATTACTGATCATAGTGGTATTTCATTGGTTTCAGAACGTCGAAAACTTTATCTAAGAAGAACTTTATTAGAATTCCTAATCGAAACTAATACAAAAATGGCAATATCTATAGCATTCCATGATTTTTCTTATAACTAACATTTATATGTAACAAATTCTAAAGTTTCAGCTTTGTAAATCAACAATTTAATTTCTTAATTGACATATGGAAAATGATTTCAAAATCAAAAAGATGATCCTTTCCAACTATAAACATAATTTTGAAAGTTATATTGTAATATTTCAATTGTTTAATTAAAAATTTTCTCTTCAATTTGAAAGGATAGCATTTTATATTATTCATTTATTTAACATATATTTCGAGTTGAAAATTTTGTTTAAAATAAAGTACTTGAATAAAAAAGTTGAGTGGTAATACTAAATAAATTGATAAAATATATAGCGTGGCAGTTGTATTTATAACATTTGTAAATATGTTACAAAAAATAATAAAATAAAATATTACTTTCGAATAATGCACTTAACAATTATATAAATAAATAATATGTTAAGTATATTATTTGTAAAAGACAATAGATGGATGAATGTCAGAAGATATTAATTCATTATTTTTAAATAAATTAACCAAAAATTGCAGAAATCTGATTTTATTGAAATTTTTGACTTTGATGATTATATTACATCATATAACATATTATACTATATTATAGTAACTATAATAATTAATAATTAATAATTATAATTATAATAATTATAGTATTTTCAGAAATTAAATTAATTTTTGAAAAATCTTGAAAACACGAAAATATTACAATAAGAGCCTACGTGATTTCATTTCGAATTTTTGAAATCTCAATGTCTTTTTTGAAGTTTCAATCAGAGGAATTTCATCCGCAAAATGTATAGTAAAATGTATAGTTGTAGAGGTGATGGTTGAAATTCTTCTTCTTAATCTTGTTCTAGCTATTTCATACTTTCGAGTTAATTAAAATTATGCAATAATAGCTGTGATTCTCAAATTTCTAGAAGGCTTATTCCATCATTTTGTGGTTTTTGTTTTACATCTGTCGACGAGATTTGTATATCTGTCAGTAGGAGAAATGGGCCGCTGAAGTAGGCCCCCAACATCCACCCCCGCTGAGGATTTTTGCTTTTATCCGTAAATTCCTAGTATTTTTATGTAGGTCACGGAATATAGGTCAGATAACTACGGCAACCTGGTGGGTACCAGTTTAACCGCCCAATTGTTTATGTAGGTCAATCCAAATGTGCAGAAAAAATTTATGAGACATTTAAGTTTTTAGACTTTTGACCTTCGACCCTTGTAAGGTATTTTTAAACATGTTCTCCATGATGGTGAGGATCTTTTAACTCATGTTTGAGAAAATCAAAATTTTGGACCCTTTGAACGGTTTGACACACCATAGTTAAACCCTCGAAGGTCTAAGTAGCACCATAATGTAGAACACATACACCAAACAGTTGGTAATTTTTCGACATGAATTTAATTTTAAAAATATGATTTTTGGATATTGATAATCCTAAAACACTCAAAATGACCCTTACAATACCCTTTACTACCTTGAATTATCACAATAAACATTCAAGTACCCTAAGAAAAACCCTTCAAAATGAGTCATTGATCGTCAAAATACTTGATCAGGAACTCTCAATAATCAATTTTGAGATTATTAATTCGATTCTTAAAAGTTGTTGAAATATCTTTTATAAATTACCCATTACACGCAGTTACTTTTTTCTACCCTCTAAAGTATTAATAAAACTCTATAGAATGTGTATATTTGACCTACTTTGGCCTAGCAGCCTATGGTTTTAAAGTCGATTTTAGATACATAATGTTCGATTCTTAAAAGTTGACGAATTAACCCTTATTAGTTTCCCATTACACATAGTCACTTTTCCTGCCCCCAAAAGTATTTATTAATAAAAACTACATATAATTTATGTGCTGTGTCTTTGACCTACTTTAGCTCATGGTTTTAAATTCGATTTGAAAAATCAATAAATTTGGATTGACCTATATACAACATACAAGATAGACTTGAGAAATATTGATTACTTAGGTTACTTAAGTAGCCATAATCTACTAACCTTCTATAATCAGCTGATATCATGCCATAAACTACTGGAGACAATAATTGACCATCGTTTGAGTTGTTAAAAAGGCTATGTTGTAGGGTTTCTGTTGGGGTCAAAGATTTATATTTGAAGGAATCGTTATTTGTGTTCGAATGAGAGTTTAAATTGAGCTCCATCTGGTTTTGTGGTGAGATTACATTTCCACTAACATGCCTCTTACGATATGAAGTATCACAGTCTTTATTGCATTGTAAATCTCGAACTGGGAGTGATAAATAAGGACTTTTAGAACCTGGATAATGTTTAAGATGACCATTTTCATTGTTATTTGCTGCACATATTGTACCATCATAATTGTGAATATATCCAGATCGATTTCTAATAAAAGGTTTTCAATAAAGATTAAGTTTGGTTAAAACAAATGTACAATACAGGATGTCCATAAAGTCCATGTGCAATTAAGATACGTGTAACTATATAACCATATGTAATAGGGTGGAGTGAAAATTTTTTTTTCTTAATATCTTGTTTGGATAGCTATAAAAACTTGGTAACACATGCAATTAGTAATGTGGCAAACAATTAGACAATTTAAAGCATATCTTGAGGTTCCACAATTGACCTAAAGTATAGGCATATTTCGATAAAAAAGCAATAATCTTTAAAAAAAACATTTTTTATAAGTAACATATTTATGTTATGGTTTAACTTTTTAACAGTCTGTACATAACATTACAAGTAATAAGAACCATATCTGTGAAGGGAAACCACATGCAAACTGTCTAACATGTTTTTATAACTACAAATGATGTTGGGCTTTGGTGTCCAGTTTTGGCATTTTCGATCTCGATTCCAAGCGTGCTCTAATGAATCCGTCGCGTTTTTCTGGACCACACACCATTTCGGATGCTTCTGTCACTAGCTTGATATGTCTCTCTACTGCCTGGGTGTGACAAGGATAGCGGGCGAAATCCAGTCTTGGCGTTTCTTCTTCCCGGATCATGGTTAACAAAGTATCTTCGTCAATGTCCACTACGATGGAGGCTCTGTGATCGGAGTTTTCTGCCAATCGATCATGTCTATGTAGCTAGTAGCTTCAAAGTTGATTACTGGCACGCAGAAAGATCTAACTGAAGTCGTACGTTTCTGCTTTCTGGATTTCAGTATGCGTCGCAGAGCTAACTCGCGTATATCTGATCTTTCATCGGTAAGCATCGCAAGCAACAGATTTTCTGGATGACTAAAGAATGCGTTGCGTTGAATTACCGGGTCAACAACTTTCTTCAGCTCGTCTGTGAGGTAGCGTGATTTCAGTATCGTACTGTGGACATGTCGAGCGCCGTCTTTACACGAAGGGGTATTCTTTATTTCAAACCATGCAGGTGCATAAACTGTTACGATGAAGGTAGCAAGCGTCTTTAGTTCATCCGACGGGCTTCTTGTGGCAACATACAGACGTAGTATGCGATTAGCCGTGGTTAACCATCTCGAATGGTTGATAAGACCAGGATTGCGAAGTGAATGGTCGACAGGACAAATACCAACACTTACAGCAGTACATAAATCGAACAGGTATTTCTTATCTGTACTTAAATCGTCGGAATTTGCACTTGACGGTAGAACACAGTTTATCGGCATGTAGTCACGATGGGAAGCTTCTCACAATTCAACAATGACTTTCCAATGGACCAGAAAAATCCTTTTGGACCATTGGTAGGTCCATCAAGATACTGAAACAAATGTCTTAACGGTAATTCGTTTGCATGCAACTGACATACGAACCACTGTAGCGGTCTGTGTAACGTCACTTCAAGTAATCGAATGATGCCTCTCGAATGCCCGTATTAGTGGCTGTCCATCACAACCTATTGCTTTTATGCCACTCGTGTCAACATTTCTTTTATTCAAATATGCAATCAACTCAGCCGTGATAACTTTGCTTGACCCTGCAGTTGGTGTAATGTGACCGAAATATGTAGCTCCTGGTTCGGCTATAATCGATATATGTTCTTCAGTTATTATTTTCCGATGAAATTTACCATCGCATTCTTTAATTTGGGTCATTGTATTGTCTTTTCTGCCGTCAAAATATAACCCAGTGATTGTGTTACTGACTTCGGCACATAATGCGCCACGCTTATTACAACGTTCTCGACGCACTTTACTTCTGTCAATCACTTTAGAAACATCATGTTCGTGGATTATTCCAACATCTTGAAGAACAGCACTGGCGATTCCTGCTGCCGCCCTGTCGGATACGCCATGTCGATCACACGCTAAAGCCAACGACGGTAGCTTAACTCTCATCTGCTTGTCATTCAATTTTCGCTGTTGTTTAATTTGGCTTATACAATCGTCATCAGAGTCATCATCGCCGGTATCCATTTCCTCTTCCATTCCAGAAATCTCGTCACAGACATCCGGCTGTTTATCACCGATGTCATCAATGGCAGATTTGGTACACATCTGCCTCTGTGTCGACTCTTTACGGATATACCGCTTTTGTAATCTACTGGATTCAACCTCATCAACTCCAGCTATGATCATACTGCGTGAACCCCGCTGATCTTCTAGAAAGTCACGTTCAATTGTGGGTATCTTTCTTGACTTCTCACAATGACACTGAGACATACAAGAGCACTTGCAGGAGCAAATGTCAAAGAGTTTAATCTATTCATCTTTAAACTGCGATATTTTCTCTCTGTATGGTTCTGAGTCCTTCCTAGATTTATACAGCTTCAGCAATTTCATGAACGTCTTGTGGTACACGTTCAACATTTCATGAACACGGCGGTGGCTTACATGTGGTATGGAAGCTTTGTCCCATATTTGTTCTACTTTCATTGACACTGTTTCTGCCACGTTGCGATGTGAAGATTCTTTATTGTTCAATTCGCATTTCAGTCTCTGCTTTGTCAGGTTGTAGAATTTCATAACATCTGCATAAGTCGGTAGTTGATTGTCGGGCATCTCGGATGGACCACCAAAGATGACACAAGACACTTTCTTTCTGGTTACAGCCATTGCAACTCTAAAAAGGAAAACCAGAGGCATTTTAAATCCATATTATTTAAATGCCATCAATGACTTCAATAATATGTTATAACCTCTTATAATGAAGTATCGTAGTGGAGTAATTATTTATCACTAACAATACTACATACAGCGATTCAAAAAAATATGTATGCAATAATCCGTCTGAATTGACTCTAGAAACAGGAAGTGCAGCGTGTGAATGCGTAGAAAAGTGAACTAATAATGATCTTTTAGTTAACAGTAAGTAACGATAACGTATTAGTGGAAGCAAAAAGTTGCCAATTCCTTGTAATGAAAAGAACACCGGATAGCAAATACATTATCGTTTTCTTATCAATGGTTACATTTTAAAGTTGGTTGTGGAACCTCAAGACCATATTTAAATTATTGTTTTTCTTTACAGAGTATTTCATTTGACCTCATAGCAAGTTTTTATAACTATCCAAAGTCTACTAAGTCAAAAAATTTTTTTTCGGTCATTTTCACTCCACCCTAATATGTAACCAAGAATCTCTAAAAAAAGAAAGAGAACACTTAAATTTTTCATTATTAATACAAAATGGAATTCGATTCTACAATTCCCTGAAAACATCTCCGAACTGATTTTTAGAAATACCAGCAATCCAATCAGTTATTCTGTCATGAAAACAAAATTTTAAACATCAAAATCTAGATAATCAAGATTTCTAATCTTTTTGACAGATTCTTATTACATATATTTACAAAGTATTTTTAATTGCATATTGACTTTATGAACGCACTATAAATAATTAAAATATAAAGTTAACAAATAATTTAGAGTATTATAATTTCTAAAGAATAACAAAA
>CAUHTR010007597.1:0-12032 GCA_959609185.1 Schmidtea polychroa | reverse complement strand
ATTAATAACTCGTCGGTAGCGCCCATTTTTCTTACATCGTCGGTTGCGTGGGGTCTTTAAAGGCCCGGAGTTTAGAAAAACCAACATAACTTTTTAATTATTTAAGTTACAGGTTTGTGTGTCTCAGTAGCTGCCTAAATAACAAGTACGCACTTTGCAATATATGCGCGGCTGAGTTTACGCACGACGCCTGAGTCGAGTAGATTTTTGTTCGCGCGTGGGCTTGTAAAGACCCCACGCGACCGATTACGTATTTTTTTTGCTTGAAAAAATTTATAAAACCTAGAAAAAATATCTCAAAACATTTTTCCCTTTTTGATGACTACCTGAAATATAGAAGTACTATACAAACCCTCACACGAACACAACGCCGACATATTATGCACTTCATAGTAACAATATTTTACAAGAACAATCTCAAAATGAAGTTCAACCAGCCATAAAAAGATGCATACATTGCCCTCGAAACCATGACAGAAAATATTCGACAGTATGCGTTTTATGCGGTAAAATATATGCCCTAGACACGCGGCGACAATTTGTGTAAGCTGCTGTTAGCTCATTATGAAAATGATGTTGCGCGCTAAAAAGTTTTGTTGTTAACCAAGAAAAACGAGAGATTACTTTTAACAATTTTCAACAAACAAATTTCAGCTTTATCGTTATGAAGATTGGAAAGTTTAATTTACAAATATATTCACTTAAAAAATGTGAAAAATTATACAAAAATTATTTATATTGGTTCTTAGTGACAATATCTGAAAAAACTAAATATGCACGCTCCACTGATTTAAAAGTATAGCTATATTTAGAAAGTTGAAGAGAACATACAGTCAAAATAAAAACAATTTATACCACTTTAGTCAAAACTGCACATTATATACATTTACATATATGCATGAGTTACACTAATTATTTAACAAAGTAAATTGTGACCTACAATACATTTTCTATGGTATTTTCAATAACTAATTTTAGAATGCCTGGCATCAGCGCTCTAAATTCTTGTTGCAAAAAACTGTCAAAAAAGAAATTAGAAATATAAATGCCGGGAAATTATTCATCTATCGAAAATAGGAATTTTGATCTTGCTTTCACTATGTTTTATTGACAGTCATCATAACTGACATTTCGTCATTAAATAATCAGAATATTGGTACATTTTTCCTAACATCCTACAGAAGCAGTGAATTTGAAGTGACTTAATTTAAGCTGACCTTCGAATTATTGTGTTCAAAACAAAATATTCATAGACAGTCCAATGAAAATGGTTTTAGTTACACCCATCATCAGATTGTGAATAAAATTGTTATATTCTCTAATAATCGGTTGAATAAGAATTATACAATTTAGTTGAGCATTGACAATGTACTAATGTCCTCTTGTACATTTTACAATGTTTTTTGTTGATTTTCAATAAAACGGATCAGATTTTAAGGCGGAGTAATTTCCAGGGCCGTAACAAGGCATTATTGCGCCCTGTGCGGTTCGTATATCTGGCGCTCCCAACACGCGAATTCAAAACAATCCTACTATAAAAAGTCTATAATATAATGTTCATGTTACGATTGTTAACTATTTAATATTTATTCATTTCCAAAGGCAGGCGAGAACAATATGGCCACTGCGATTTGCATAATAATGTCAGGGTGGCGATTTTACAAAATACACACCTAATGCACGCTAATGGACCAGTCCAATCAGTAATGGTAAAGATAAGATAGGATAGCTAGAGTCGTTTTTCGTGCATAACATGTGATAATTTTTTTAATTATTCATATTTTTAGGTAACACTGAAAAAATTTTTACATTCAACGCTCGCACCACCATTGCCACGGGCCTGGTAATACCTATGACTAAAACACTGTAATTATTGCTGAATACCCAATTATAAATAAAAATTTTAATGTTAATTTACAAAATATGACTTTCAGATGATAAATAATGAACTAATTGAAATAGTTTCTCAATAAATTTTTGTTATAGAAATTCCCATTTGTATAATTTTTTATATTTATTTATATTTGATTATTGTTATTATTTTACCTATTCATTGATGGACTTCCTAACATAGACGCAAGATTTGGAGGAGTTTCTGCTGATAGAACGTGATGCGGGTGAGAACCACCATGACTTTGTAACCCTCTATTTTTCAAATGTTCAAATAAGGCTTTTTTACTATTTGCTTCTTTCTTAACCTTTTTAAGAGCCGATAAAGCATCCTATGAAAATTCATCTATAATTAGAAATCTTACAATATTACTTTTAAATTAATTGAATCTCGATTGTTTATATCCTGATAATGTGAAAATGGACTAGAAAGTCTTTCTGAATTGAATATAGATTCGAAGTCCATTGAATTTTGATTATTAAACGATGAAACATCTGGTAATGATCCACTAGATACCTGATCATTTAAATCACGGGATAACATTTTGAAATTTGGATATCCTTCTATGTTTGATAATCGAGTTGGTTGAAATTGAGATGCTGGATTGTCATTCATGTGACGAAATTTTACAGAACCATATGATGGAACATTTTCAAAAACATTTCTTTCGGAAATCGGATTCTAAGATTATAGTAATTATATAATTATAGTATTATAACATCAATTCACATACCTCATATAAACCTTTCATTGGATCATTGTTTTCATTGACTTTATAATGATCATTGTTTTGAAAATTATTTACTGTGGAATCGGAGGTGAATGATTCGGGAGAATAAGATGTATTACTAAAATCATCTCGTAGTTTGTTGATATTATCGTTTGTGTAGATTTTGGTTTTAGCTTCAGTTGAATAATTATCATCTACTATGTTTACACGTTTCTACAATACGATAAAATTCAAAATTACTAATATCATTCTTTTATTAGTTCAAAAGTATTAAATTTCAATATGATCTAATTACCATTGAAATATCCGAAAGTCCTTGAATAGCAGATTCAAAATAAGCATTCGTAAGAGCTTCTTTCTGTTTTATTAAAGCAATTTTGTCAATAAATTTTCTTGGATAACCGGACGAATGAACTTTTTTCGACATGGAAATGTGAAGTGGATTGTATCCACTTAAAGAAATTAACAAAAATATGAAAATTTAAATTCTATTATTTACCTATTTATTATTTAAACAAAGTTACTTGTGACATCAAATTAGTAAATGTTTTAACATTTTTTAGTTAACTAAGTAAATATTAAATAAACAGCTATATTCAGATATCAAAAGTATCGAAAAAGATTGGAAAAGCCGAGTTATTTTTATTTTAAGATCATTGGCATGAAAACCAAAATTTTGCATTTGTCCGTAGAGTTGCTGTCATGCAAGTTAAAATTGATATTTTCGATAAGGAATGTGTATGGACGGATAGCAAATAATGAAATGAACACGAAAATAATAATAAAAAGTCAATTGGAGGTGCTATGACGGAGTTATTAAAGAAATGCAAACTAATTAATTAAAATGCAAAAATAAAATAATCAAATTTTTCGGCTCCATGTATAAAGATAATCTATTAGAAGTTTAGATGAGGCAAGAGTTCCTATAAAAGAAGCTGTCAGACTCAGGCAAATCGCTATCATGGTCGAAGACAAATTTAACAGTTAAAGCGGAAATTAAATAAAAAAAGGAAAGTTGTGTTGAGCGACATCAGATTCGTTTAATCAGCTTGTTAGGGTTTTTTTCAATTGCATTGATGAAATACGAACGACTGTAAAGTGTATTATCAATAAATATTATTTGCGTTGAGTCTTTTCTTCGATCAAGAGCACATAGAGTTAGATTATCGAATATCCTACCGAAACATTGAAAACCATTCAACGTTTTGGTAAGCTTGTCGTGATCTAAACGTCGGTTGGAAATAAATTAAATTGACTGGAGAGTAGCAAGAAGCGAAATTATCGAAATAGTGTAAATATTTAATGAACAATTGTGAAATTAGTGATGTTGGAAGAGTATTAAAGAAGTTACAAAAATATTGATTAATAAGAAAACTGAAAGTGAAATTAATTAAAAATTAAAATTAAAGGTACAATTTATAACTGTAATAATTTCTAATTTAACCAAGGAAATTAGGTGCCGAATAAGCAGTTTTATAAATTGAGGTCATAAAATTGTATACAGGTATAACCAAACACAAACTGAAAATTTTGAAAAATTTGAATCGCTTATGACCACAGTTCCGACGGGTAATGGCAAAGAAAGCAATGACTACCCAAGCAGCCAGAAACTTTCACTAGACTGATATGAGGTGATCTCGTAGAATTTGTCGATTTTATGGATGATTATTAAATGTACGCTACAGCATATGTATGGACTTAAGCAATGATTGTCTCGCACCTAAAATGACCTACTGGAGATATATGGAGTTGCTTTACTGAGATAATGATAATGATAATTAAATACAAAAACCAGATGAGTCAGTAAGTGAATTTGAGTTATATCCAATCACACTTGCAGAAAAAAAACTTTGACTAAAAACACGATCAAACAGATTTAGCTGGAATAACCCAGTGATCTAAAATAAAGCACTGTGTTATCTGGATTTTCATAGCTTTGTCGAGTTGATTAATAAAGCCATGGTGATCAAATTAAATTTAAAGAGCACAAAGTCAAAACCAGTCTTTTGCAACTATTACCAAAAAACAAGATATGCTGACTATTTTATAGATAAATAACTTATTTTAGAGATCCAACAGTCCATCATCAAAACGTTCTCTTATCGTCATTAATTCAAATTTGTTTACTTCTGTCATGTTTAGGTTGGTTTAATGTACTACTTCTTGCTTTTTTGTTTTTTACTTTTATTTCGTGTTGGTTATTTTGATGTTATGTAAATTCTTTAAGGTGCGCTTATTTGAGGTTTTGACAGCACCTCAGAAACAAACAAAATGATTCCACTGTCCATTGTAATCATGAACTATAATGGAAAAATAATTTATGTAAACGTTTATATAACTCTGAGAATGAGGATTCGAGATTTTAATTCCAGTATACACGTCATTACTGAATCTGCAGACAATGTGAGATATCAATGTGAGATATCCAATAAATCACTGTTGTACAAATTTCAGTGAGTTTTGATTTACATACAAAGCTGCAATATTTAAAATTTGGATGAATCATTTGTACGGCATTAGGGACTTTGCTGCTGCAACTGTATTCCCATCTTTCAATATAACAAGAAAAAGTGTGTGGTACAAGCTGAATACCTTGGTAAAGAAAATATGTGGGGAAGATACACAATTTGGAATGCATACAACTCTGTGGGATATGAAGAGCACAAGATGAGTCTACAGACAAATAGAAAACCAATGGCTTGATGATATAGCAATGCCAAAATTTGTACCCAAGAAAATATATTCATTAAAAAAATTCAAAATATTTTCATCAAAAAATGATTATGCATCCTGAAGAAGGGAAAACAGATAATTTGCGAGCATCGACGAGATAGAACGCACATTTACGCGTACAGATATAGAATGTTTATGCTGCGTGGGATTCTTTAACTTGTGTTAAAGATAATATTGAATTAATGTTTTGTCGATCAACTAATATTGTATATATTGGTAAGATTAAATGATCATTTAACTAAATGCTATTTATATTGGATTTCTCAGAATTATTTGTTTATATTTATCATCAAAATTATCAAAAATTGATTTAACAAATTATTTAAAAATTATTGAAAGCAATGTTTTGTTTAATTAATATTATCTGTAGCAACTTATTTTTTAAACCTTAACAATTTGAAATGAGTTTCATTTGCTGATTTCTTTTTAAAGTTTTAGCAATGAAATTAGTTTAATTATTTAAAATTTAATATTAAATATGTTTGATAGATTTAATTTTATAATTGAAGTAAATGAAATCTAATTATTTTAGAGCTTTTCATAATATAATATTCTAATAAATGACCCAATCAATTGTTATTCAAGGTAATTTAAACTTTTAAAAACAGTATTTTAATTTAAAAAATCGGTTATAGTTGGCCAATGTGGAAATCAAATTGGATCGAGATTTTGGGATTTAGCCCTTAAAGAGCATTCATATGTTAAAAAAGTATAATAGAAACGTGAACGTGGAATGTTTTAGAATTTGTTTATTTAGAATGGTGAATACGATAATTCAATGTCAACATTTTTTGTTAATAATAACAATTCATCAAACAGTATCTACAAGGGTCAAATTTCTGGATTGAAAGCTCGAGTTTGTTTTTAAGGATTTATAGTTGTACTTGATATAATAATTTACAAAAACAAGGCTGTACTTATTGACATGGAAGAAGGAGTAGTTAGTGAAATAATGAAAAGTTCTATAAAAAATTTATTCGATCATAAACAACTGATCACTGACGTCTCGGGTTCTGGAAACAATTGGTAATTACTAACAATTACTAATCCTTTTATCGTTTTTCTCCAGCCATTTTATCTATTTGACTATGACTGTCCTTTGGAGTCTATTAATTTAAAGTTTTGCAATCCCCTTTAAGAATTTTTTGATTGACACGCACACACACATGCATATATATATATTTATTATATATATATATATATATATAAATATATATAGTGTAAATTTTTTTTTATCACAAGCTTTGTAATGTTTATATATGTATATAATTGGAAGAAAAAAAAGTTTTTATAATATATATACTCATAGTTTATCCGACAAGATATTTTGCCCCCCCCCCTATGGGTAGTGATCACACTCAACATGTCGTAAAGGTATATTAACACATTACAGTCAACGGACAAATAATATAATAATATAAACATGTACAGAAATATTGTAAATATGAAGTAGTAGCAACTAACAAGTACATACATAATATATATTATTTCTAAAATTAATCGTGAAGCACAAATATGTGCGCACGGATTGTAATGGGTTAATATTATTATTACTATTATTAATAAAATAATTACTAGCGCGCAATCTTCGCTGCAGGAAGTATTATATATAAATAATAGTATATGCATGTAAACCACGATTTAAAATTAACAATGTTCTAAATATTTTCCTTTGTCCCCCATTTTAATGAAAAAAATTATGTTTTGATGGTTAAATATAATTTCGAACGCTTTGCTTAGAATCAAAACGTTACTGTAAAATTCTATTAAATTATTTCACTATAAAATTCAATTTAACTTTAACAGGGCCACTGGAAATTTAGAATATGGATTGAAATTTCACGATCAGATATCAGAAAATATTCGAAAATCTGCCGAATTATGTGATTGCCTTCAATGTTTTTTTATCCTTCATTCAATGGGGGGAGGTATACACATGATATCGCGTAAAGATGTCTTTATATTTATTAAGGCACTGGCTCAGGTTTAGGGACACATGTAACCCAAATGTTAGCGGATGAATATCCAGAAGTTTACAGGTAATTTCTAAGTGAACTTGACATTCATCTTAAAACTTTATTGTCAATAAACAAATGTTATTTTTATATTATCTGTAAAATTCTTTATTCTTTTCACCATTTATTTATGAATAAAGTTATTTATACAAACTTATTAATGAGCAATTTATTAAGTTGAATGTGCTAGTTTTAAGTTTAATTAACAAAAATTGATAATTTTCGATTATGAAATAGTTCTCTTCAATCATTATAATTACATTATTAATAAAATCTTTTCTATTTCAATATAAATCTATTTTCATTTATTTTCATTCCAATCTACAATATCTAAAATAAAAGAAATATATATATATATATATATATTGTTATAAAGCAAACATTTTTAAACTTAGTTTCAACATTGTTAGATTTGTTAATGCGGTCTTTCCATCTGACGATGACGACGTGATAACATCCCCGTATAACAGTGTTCTTGGGTTGAATAAATTAACAGAATTTGCTGATTGTGTCATGCCGATTGAAAACAATTCTTTAATTCGAATGGTAAAAACATTCAACAAATATTCAGATTCCAAAGAACGTGGCAATGATAAATCAAGAAAACCTTTCGATGCAATGAATGATATAGTCGCTAATTTGTTATTGAATTTAACTAGGTAATATTTTACAATTATAAATATATTACTAAAAATCTTTCAAATAAATGAAATTATTTGTATTTTTGTTGGAAAATTTCGAGTAATTCAAGTAATTTGACCACTCTACTCAGACTTACAATAACATACATACATCAAATAATTCATAATAATTTTAAATTAAATAATTTCTTTATTAAATGACTTATATTCTCCCGCTTTTAAAGGCTTTAACCATTCAATATTCTGAATTACCGTAGAGTTGGAATTATCTATCATTTCATAACTGTTTTCATGAATTTTTTTTTATTATTTCCATGACGCCTCTATCGATTTTCATCTTTGTATGGTAAATCTATTTTAGCTAAAGTGACCAGACGTCCCAGATTATGGAGGACTTTCCCGGATTTCAATCGTATTGTCCTGCATTGAGAATTGTCTCGGAAAGTGTCCCGTATTGCACATCTTACCTTATTATTGTTATCTATTTGTAAAGTAACTTTTCCAATTAAATAACACTGCTTTGGTTTAACTGGTAACAATTATTTAAATTCAAAAATTCAAATGTTTCAATTCAAGTATATCATGAGCTTTTAGCGAATTCACATTGCTTAAGTATTTAAAAAAATCTATTTCTATAATTGCTATTTCAGTTTAAAAAGTTTAAGTGTACAAAACAAAAATGCAAAGTTTAATCAGTTTAATTTATTATTCATATATGTATAAGGTTCATATTATTCATATATATAAATAACTTAAAAAAGGCTGCCAAAAATTCCTGAATATCAAAAAAAACTATAAAAAAAATTAAAGTGTTTTTATTTTGCTTCTTTTTGCTTATGTTTCTTCTATTTTCTTCTTTATTCGTCCTTTTTCCCCATAAAATGTATAGTTATATAATAGAATATTGTACATTGTAAGTTGTGTACAATATGATCAGCTGGGTTAAATAATCAGTCTTTATACAATTTAAATATGAAATATATACATTCTTCTAGCGAAGAAATAAAAATAGTGTTGTTATAGTATTCCACAATGCACACGTTATTAGTGTGTATTCGTGCATAGGTTTAAAGTGACAAGTATAAAGTGACTAGTATAAAGTGACAAGATGTCCAGGATTATGCGGTTTTAATTTGAAAATATCCCACATTCCAACAAAAAATATCTGGTTACTTCAATTTTAGCTAATACTTTATCTTAAATTTTGGAAAATTCTAAGAATTTTTTTATGGTTGCTGTAAGTATTGATGTTATTACGTTCTTTCATTTCTTGCATTACCCGCTGCTGCTTTCTACTATTATTTTCTAAATAGTTCAAAATATCTTTATTTGCACAAAACAATGTCTATATGCGTTTAACAAATATAATTTTTAATGGGGAATGTTTATTAGTCTTCTGAACTGTGTATATAGAATATTTAATGTATTTATTGAAATGCCTCTTCCCAGTTTTTATATAACTTTTCATTAATACTACACTGCATCTAAGTCCTCGTATTGTTCGAAAAAGTTATCTTTAGTGGTCCACAAAAATCTATGGTTCATTTGCCGATCTGTGAACTATTTTACTAGTTTTTGATGTCAAAAATTTTGTTTTCAATCAAATTTCACAAATATTTATCACAATTTTAGTGATTTCATCTATTAGTGGGGTGTAAAATATATTTCTAATGTAATCTTTAGTCTTTTCGTTACCCGTTTGATAAAGTTCTTTGTGAACTTCTTCTATAAAAGCTTTTTATTTTCATATTTAATCAAATTGTCACTTAGTAAATTTATTCTTTTCAATTTTCATCGTACTTATTTTGTCACATTTAATATTTCTCCACTGTCGGTCATTGTAAAAATTTCGAGACCGCATTTTCTCACTGCATCGTGATAACTGTTTAATATTTATTCCAGATAAGGCATCTGCATTAAAATTGTAATTCGCCTTTGTGATATTCTAGTTTCATATTCAGGCTACTCAAAAAGTTGATATAATTTTGAAATTGGGCTGTTATTGGTTTTCTTCGTGGTCATTATAAATGCTATAGCTTTGTGATCGGTGTGTAATGTGAATTTTCTCTAAAGTTAAATACAGAGAACAATTTTTTTCTTGTTATACAATAACCAACTTCTTGAGTATTCAAACTTTTCTTTATAGAAATTATTTCTTTGGGACAATAATAGCGCCGACGATATCGAAACAAGTACTTCTATCAAGGATAAATTCTTTCCGAAATCCGAGTGTCCTAATATCGTCTGATATTTAAATTTGTCAACATCGTTTTGACATTCATCAAACCATTGAATTTTATTCTTCGTAGACGCAATACATTTTTCTAAAGGTCGGGATATCCTTGAGTAGTTATTAATTAATTTCGGTAATAGTTCGTTAACCTTAAAAAACTACAGAAATGTTTTACTCAATGAGGTTCTTCAAAATTAATCATACCACTAATTTTTTCAGGGTCAGTTTTAACACCTATATTTATCACATTATCCAAGAAATTTTAATTGTTTTACTAACTATTTCGAAATTAACTTTCAATCCTGAATCGCTAATGGTTTTAAATAATCTTTGTTTCTTTTGTGTTTCTTATGTTTATCAATTGTCTTTGAAAAAAATAGAATATCATCTAAATATAACAATGCTTCCTTCCATATAATATCTTCAACTATGATAGACATTAATTTTGGATCACGTAATGACTTAGATCAAAAAATTTGAAATCAGATCAGTTATTGGGGAGATATAACATAGAACAGGAACTTCTATCATTTTTCAAAATTTGTCTTTAAAAATTCGGTCGTTCATTTAACGTAATTTTTTGATAAACAAAATATTTTCAAAAATTCGTTTGTAAGAAATTTCATAAATTTTTCTACATCCAAAATTTTTAAATTATACATAGCAGTGAAAAATTTCATTTTCCAATTAAAAGAAAATAGTTCAATTTAAAAATGTTAATTTCTCAAAATTTTTATTTATATTAAAATTTTATTTCTAGCTCATCTCGCTTTGAAGGAACACTTAATGTTGATTTAAATGAAATATCAATGAACCTCGTACCATTTCCCAAACTTCACTATTTAATTGCGGCTCAGTCACCTCTGTATTTTTCAGAATCCAAAATTAATCCACTTATTCAACCAAGGAGGTAAGAAATTGATAAATGCTTAATTATAGAAATCGAAATCCGTTTTCATCCAATTTCTAGAATAGATCAAATATTTGCTGATTCCTTCACAAAAGATTTTCAAATGCTTGACGTAGAACCGAAAATTCACACATATTTGGCTTGTGCATTGCTTGTGCGTGGAAATGTAGAAATATCTGATATCAGACGTAATATTGATAGGTAAAGACAAATAATAAATCATGAATTTATAAATTTTAAAAATACTATTACATTATAAGTAAATTTTGTATTTTATACACCTCTTTTCAGCCCGTAACATTTTTCTATAATAAAACAAAAAACAATTTCGTATCATAGAATAAACAATCTGTTGCATTTTACATTAAATATTTTTTTTATACATTTTTTACTAATTTTTTAAGAACAAAAAAGTAAAATAAAAGTATTATAAAAAAAAAGTATTGTAAAAAAGTATTAATAAAAAAAAAGTATTAAAAAAAAAAGTATAATAAAACAAGGATACCTAGATGTTTTCATTTTTAAATTGGAATCTGGAAAAATTAAGAATGTTAACAGTTAAAATTTGAATAAATAAATGAAAGTTTAAAAATTTTTTGTTATGGTTTTTATTTTATCTTTTCAATGGATGCCTTGTGCTTGGTGGATTTCAGTTAAAGCTTGTATATCTGGCTTTATGTTAGTCAAGTTCAGACGCAAGTCTCCTTTGAGGCAAATGTCTAACTTATTTCTTTGTTTTGTGAGAAGCTGGACAACTGAACTAAATCCTTTTTCAACTAAACATGTTAACAGGAACGAGGTGAGAAGTGGTTCAGCTTTTTCCCATTATACTTTATACTTTCAAAGGTCTTACGAACGTTTTATATAAAATTGAATGAT
>CAUHTR010007596.1:56200-69058 GCA_959609185.1 Schmidtea polychroa | reverse complement strand
TTTTGGTAATCCTAATGTTTTTGCCAAATTAGAGTCAAATTTAATTTGGCAAACATCAGATTTCAAAAAATTTATCTTTTTCTAGTTACACGATAGTGAAAATACTTGCACAATTTTTTATTAAATAAACTTTTTCTAGATCTTTGAAATTCTTTAGGTTTGTGTTTTCATAATTGAAACTCCTTTTGGTTTCTGTAAAACTAGTTTTCAGTGGAATTTTATTTTGAAATCTATTTCTTTTTACATTTTCCAATCAAATTCTTCAAATTCCTTTTTTTTGAAGGTTTGACAATTATTTTTTGAAAGGACATTATTATCATTCTTTCGATTTGCTCAACTTTGTTTATATACAGTAGCACCGTTTTTAAAAATATCTGTTTGAACTCATAAATCATCGCAACATTTCTCAGTAAAGTCTAGAAATAAATAAACATGAGAATTTTTAGTTGCATCTTCAAATGCTTCAAGTAGAAATTTCCGATTGTTTGGATATGTTTATCTAAGTAGAAAATTAATAACTGTAACATCTCTAGGGTTTTTAAAAATTGTCAGATAATGTACATTTAAATTACAGGTTCTATGATTTCCTCCTTGGTGGAAAAGGTTTCGGATTATAAACATAAATGTAACTGTAACACGTCGAGAAATCTTTGTAAACAAATTATTAAATTCCTTTTCTTTGTTGGCTTCTTGATACAAAATATTAGAGATTTGAACAAAGATTCCAGATCTTCATTAAAAACTATTACGGACAGTTTAAAGTTCCGGCAAAATATCTAAATTTTTCGATGAACTGTCAAAAATAAATAAAATGAATTTTTGAGAATTATCGATTAATTTTACATTTTCTTAATTCCTGCGAGAGCTAAGACACTTTTCAAGAATTTTATTTCAGATTCTACTTAGTGAATCAGGACACAACGTTTTCTCGAATAATTATGGCGCGTTCTATGGTTCTCAAAAAGATTCCTAAAAATACGCAAAAAGTCTATAGAAAAAAATCTTTTCCATGATCTTTATCGTAAAAGAACACTTTTTTTCAAGTAGAATGTCTGGACAAAATATGGTTTCCATATTAAGAATAACCAATAATAACTAAAGTCAAAATTGCACTTTGGACTTAAAAATCAAAAATACGTTTAAAAAAATATTTTCCCTGGATTATACAAACTTCTAATAAAAATAAAAAAAAGTCGTGGTCAACAAAAGTACTCGTCTCTAAATTTGGAAGGTTTTTGTTTATCTATATTTTTAAAGAATTCAAAAATTCTGCAAACAATTTGACCATGAAAAAGAAAGTTCGATATCTCATATGGCGAAAATTTAAAAATTTTTAAAATCGTAAATTAGACTGAGTTTCAGACGTGATTTGAACCGTTTCTTTCAAAATTTTTCAATGAATATTTTCAAAAATGCACTTTTCACAAAGCTTTAACATTGACAAAGGAAATTTTAGAGACTTTTGCATGATATGATTTCGGAGTCTGGCGCCATTTAAGATATAAAATATTTGTTTTTTCTATCTTTGACCATCTTCCAATGAAATTTCGAACACGTCGTGGTCAGTAAAGTTGTATGGCATGTAACTCTCCGTATTTTGTAAAAAGAAAATTTCCAAAAACGTTGTGGTCAGTAAAGATATTTTTACCGAAAAAATATTTTGAAAATTTCAAACCTCGTGTTACAGCGAGATAAAATAAAAAAGTAAAATTTCACTTTAAAATCAATATTTGCACTTTTTAATCAATAATTAATACTTGAATTTCTTTTTAATAATTGAACTTAGAAATCAATAATTTTACTTTTAAATCAATAAATATTAAAAAATTTTAAATCAATAATCACGACTTGACCTTAAAGGAGGAGGGGAAGTTGTACTAAAATGTCACTAAAGGTTTCAGAAATTAACCTGGAGGAGACCTGTCTTTACATGTTCAACTCTATGTTGCTTGCTCAAAAGTTAGTTCAGCCAAAATCCTCTTCATCTTTGCATCACAATGACCACATTACATCAACGTTATCTATCAAAAAGCATTTTCTTAAAATGACAGGTTGACATGATCATTTTAAAATGTATAAATATTTTTTTCTTTTGTATTTTTGAAATGTTTTTTATAACATGTGATAGATGTTGAAAATAAATAAATAATTTTGGAAATTAATGTGTGCTTTACTGAAAGAAAACAATTATACAACACAACTTATATTGCCCTGGGCAACGCCTGGTACCCCAGCTAGTATAGTGATATAAAATTGATTAAGGGTTATTAAAGAAATGTTATGTTATTAAAGATATACAAAAATTATTAATTAAGCGTAAAAAATAAATATATTTAATCAAAAACCCCAAGCGTGACAGACGAAACGTCAACCTGTCAAGCAAAATAAATTAAAAACGAAATTGTCCCCGACTACTTATAAGAAGATAATTTAATGGAAATTTTGATGAGTCGTGAGCTTCCTATAAAAGGACTCAGACAATTTTCCATTTTGGTTGAAGACAAAAAATAAAATGAGAGAAGTAAAGAAATTAAAATCCAAGCGGAAAAAACAAGAGAAAAGAAAAAAATTTTTTGAGTTATTTTCAAATTCGTTTAGTCAACTTACTTGAGGCGACCTACCAATAGGTTACCTACCCATAGCTTAAGTAAATCTATTGAAACTGTATTGAAGAAAGGCCAAAAATTGTGAAGTGTAATATAAATAAAAGTTACTTGTGTTGCGTCATTTCTTTGATCAAAAGCACATGGAGTTAGATTATAGAATATCCTACTGAACCATATAATATAACTCAGCAATTGTATAAATATAATATACGTTTTTCAATCTGAAAAGTGCAGAGAAAAAATGATATAATTTTATGAAATACGGAAAACGTTATTTGTTTTCATAAATTGATAATTTCATGTTTTCAATACTGATTAGACATACAAAAAATTTAAATAAATAATAAATAAATTTACTTACTCGTTTTATTCAAATTTGAAAATATCTAATTATCCAAGTAAAACAAATAACATTACAAGCAATGATTTAACCTTTAGTAAGTAAAATAAAAATTTCTCTAAAAATATATATGTTGAGCAAACATAATGGCAGATCAGAAAAAATGAAGAGTAATTATCAAACTTTATAACGGTGTTAATGTGATATTTAATTAAAACAAAATAAAATTGATTTATAAGTAGTTTAAGTAGTTATATTTACTACTATAACCGTTTGAAGTTTCTAAAATATTGTTCATGAAAAATTTGTAATAAACAATGTCAATGGAAAGATACCAAATTTACTATTTTTTACCATAAAAAGTGATAATAAAATTTATTAATTTCATATATTAATTGTTTTAATTAAAATCCTTTTATGAGTAATCGATTTTTATAAAACATTTTATGGAAGCAGTTGAGAATTAGGAAAAGGGACGTAAAATCAATTAAAAGCAATGATAGTAATGAAGATATTGCTACAGAAAGTACAGGAAAACAAGATCTAGGTAGTTTAAATATAAATCAAATATTCATCAAGTAGACTCACTACTTAGAGAAATTGATGAGTAAAAAGACAATGAAAACAATACGCATGAGGGTGATAAAATAATGGAAAAATCTAAAAATTCCTCAAGATGAAACTTTTGGGAAGTTAAACAGTAGAGTACCTTGAGGACTATGATCCATGGGATATTTAGATTGAAATTTTTTAATATTTTGTTTTAATGAAATGATTTTTAATGATATAAAAAAGGAGATCATAAAACATTAAACATATCAACCATAAGAACTTTTAATCATACGAATGTGTTCGAATATATATCTAATTAATGTATAATAAATAAAATCATATTATATTTACATGAAATTTTGTTCAATTTTTATAACTAAAATAATACTTGATTCATAGAACGATATTTTCAAGAAATAAGTTCAATTGTAACCCACTTGTCAAAAAGGTTTGCCATCGCTGCAGAAGTACAACAATTATTATTTGAAAAGTATAATTTTAATAATATGATAGTCCTATATTTATGAGCCAACTGTAACAGCGAAAAGCATTTCAAAGTATGTATATAGAAAATATTATTGTATAATTTTTTAATGATAATTTTGGGCCCCCTGCCAAGTAGGATCCTGTGTCTACTAATTCTGTCCATAGTAAGTGGGAAACTAGAACCAGGTGGTATAAAGAATGACATATATGCATTAAATAGTTTGATATTGGATGGGCATTAATAGAAAATGTAAATGCAAAAATACAAATTATATAATTAATTGAATAATTGTTTATGGGTTTACTGCAAATTATTTGTAACATTATTGCCAATTTCACCTCCTTGGAGTATCTACTGTAGTAAATCAAGGTGACCCTGAGTAGGGTTAGAGTACCCTAGGGTGGTCATCTGGGGTTGAAATATAGCCTATGACCTGTCCCGAGTCAAATGATGGTCACATGCAAAATTTCAGCACCCTAGGTCCAACGGTGGGGAATTCAATAGGTAACAAACAAACAAACTTTCATCTTTATATATTAGATAATAAAAAAATTAATCTGAAAAAAGTTTATTAATAGCATGCAAAAAAATAACTAAAAGTTAAAATTATGAGCTAAGCCACTAATGTAATCCATTCTGTCACGATTATCATAATCTCGAACAATACGTTGAACACGAAGAGCACTGTCTCGGTAACGTTTTTTGACTGCAGGAGTATTAGTTCCACTGAATTTCCCCACAATGCATTTGCCGGATACGATTGTTTACGACATCAGCATGATTTATAAAACAAAATTTGATTATTGACAAGTGAGAGTTAAACTTAAAAAGTGAAAATTGTTTTGCCAAGTTGAGATAGGTTTTGGAGATCATAATTATGATTTGGCTCAATATCATTGCAAGAGTCGGCATTACATCATATCCATACGCTACTGATTTTTATTTTGAAAATGACATTATTGAATTTCCCATCAAAATATTCTATCAAATTGATTTTAATGTGCGTTTCCAATTTTTTTTATTTGAAACATTAATAAAATGACAAAAAAACAAATAACAAAATGCTGAATTTTGATTGGTTCTCAAACATTTAAAGCGATTTAAAAATTGAAAAAAAGCTACGATGACGTAATAGGCAACGGTAACAGCACCCTTTCAAAATTTGGAATGAATAAATCACAGGCTTAAAATATGCAAATCTGTGATGAATCTGGCATCATTTTACAAAGCTCTCATTGTCAATAATCGCTGAATAAATACATGCAAATTGTCACATATCGAGCGCCAAAACTGCATAATGAGATTGGCTTATATATAATAATTAAACATTAAATATAGTCAAACTATTAAATGGTAATAATTTGTATTTTCACATCATATCAAAAAAAAACATTTAGCAATAAAAACAGTTCTATAATTCAATTAAAGTATATTTATTTACATTAAATTTAATAAACACTTATAAAATTGTACAAATGGCTGATGATTTTGTCTCATCGTTCTGACTTTTTGGTAGTAACGGAGGATTATTTCCATATTCTGAATAGTACACATCGCATTCGATATTTGAGAATTTATTTTTTGTGTTTATTATCACTGACAGATCAGCATATCTGTTTTGAATATATGAAAGTTCTTCATCGTTAAGTTTAGCATCGATATATTTATCTATTGATAATACCTCTTTACAATGCATCAATACAAATTATATTCTTTAAATTACTTTCAAAATATTTCTTCATGAAATAAGTTATTTCAAATACAACTATTTGATACTATTAATAATAAATTATTTCTTAATTTCGCTGAAGTTTATAATTAAAATATTAAAATACAATAATTATGTCATATAAATTTAAAAATAAATATTTTATAACATAATATAAATATTTGGATAATTAATCAGATAGCTAAAAAGATTAAATTAAATATTGAAACCCATATTTCAAATTATTTACTCGTATCTATGCAAATATTATTAATAGTTTTAATGCATATAAAGAATTGTGTGGATATTGGAATAAATAATATTTATTAATTTGATATAGTTTTATTGTAGAATCTCACAATTTATTGTAACTTTTTCCCAAAATATTAAAATAATTATTAGTTTTAGTTTAAAAATATTAATATTTTAAAGGTTTATTAAGTTATTAAAATTTTGAATAAAAGTGCTGGAACAAATGAAATTTTGAATAAAATATTGAAATGATAGCTGGTTTTGAAGGGGAAAATTGTTACGCTTCAAATTATAAAATCATGATTTTACTATGGTTACAGTTGTACTTGACCTTCGAAACGCCAAATAATTTAATTGATACCAGCACTGCACCTTGGGCTACTTGTCTTTAATGCTAAATCGGTAACATGAGAGAACTAATGAGCAGATGAGCTTTGTTATAAAAATTAATACTTGTAAATTCTCTTTGAAAGTTTCTGACTATTTATAGAAGAGTGTAATTCTCCTTCGTCTTTTCTCTTAAAAACTGAGACATTCATATACAAATGCATTTTGGTTTCTTGGAAATTCGCTCAATGGATGTTGTTCATTGCAACTTTAAAAAAGTGGAATGCAAATACTTTTTTGAAATCTTGAGCAGCATTTCTTTTCATTTCATGGTATTACAAAAAAACTATTATTCCAAACCTAGAACATTTAAATAACTTGGACAAAACATTTGTCCATGTTAGATGAAAATTAACAAAATTGTCAAAAGTTATATATTATTTAGATGTAACACAGAGAGAGTTTAATGTTGAATAAATAAAATTCATTACCATATAAAATAAACTTAAACATAAAATAATAAAACAAAAGTAATCAAAAAATGAAAAAAATAACGAAGTATAGCTATGAAAATACAAAAAATAACAAACAAAAAATAAAGTTGAATTTTAAACTTAATATTTTATGGAAAAATAGAATAAATTAATTTTCAAAAATTAAAATATTATATTATTGGGTAGGAATCATGTTGTCGATTGGAATTACGCTTTGGATTTCTACGGGATTATTTTTTGACTATCAGAAATTTTTAAAGCAATTTTAAAAATCTATTTGAAAATTTTCGTTCAGAAGTGAGATTCTGTATCTCTTCTAGAGATTTTAAAGAATATTTTCAAATGGAAATAATATTTAATAAGTCACGAAAGTCCTTTTGTCTAAGGATCCCGAAATAATAAATATTTAATATCTTAATAACTCTTTAAAATTTTTCTCAACATATGTGTTGTATACATATTTAACATTTCAATTGTTTACCAATGCGTCCAAAGTGATAATATTTCAGCGTCGACACGTAAGAATAATTATAATAAAATGATTCAAAATTTTCAGTTAATTTACAGTTATAAACAAAATTATGAAATGTGAAAATACAAACTTATCAAGATATTTCATGAGACGATGAAATATTTCTGGGTCTCTTCGAACAATAAGACAATATGTTATTACATATCCCATATATTCAAGAGTCTATTAAGCAATTATGTAATATATTAATAGCATCATACCAATAGCAATATTAAACATTGCAAAACAAATCGTAAAAAACCAAATTTTTCATGAATACGAAGAACAAACATTAAACAACATTGTTTCTATTTTCTTTGAATTGGCTTCGATTTTAGCTTTAAGTTTTGCAATAGCTTCTTCTTGGGTAGAAATATTTTTTATTTCATTTAACAACTTTTCTTTGATCGGTTTGACGAGTTTGTTTGTGAGACTGAAACAGATAAATTACTAAATGGGAATGATAATTGGAAATTATAACTTTTGTTCAGATAATAGTTTTTTATCCAACTCCTCATTTTCAATATGCCATCTGTCGGCTTCCTTTTGCATGGTGTCCAGATCTTCCTGCACAAAGTCGATTAATTTCCCCAACGGATTCACTGATTTTGTCAACATTTGCAAATTTTGTCGAATTTTTTCAATTTCTTTTTCATTAATTTGCCGTTCTCTTTTCCTACTTATATCCGAATGACTGATCGCTTCAGTTTTCTAAGGGGAAATATTGTTTAACTTTTTATCAAACATGTTTAAAAATGGTGTTGGGCAATTTTGTAAAGATTTCAAAAACTGATCGATAATATTTAAAGACGATCAAACAATCATATTAAGTTATGTTTTGTTTAAATATATATGTTGGATATATTATGTAAGTGAGCTCCTCTAAGCAGACCATTCAAATTATATTCGTCCGTTCGATGCTAACTCAGTGTTGTATTATTGGGCAAGTAATTATTTTTACTATATTCTGAAAGTGAACTTTGCCCTCTGCACTTAATTCAAAGAATATTTCGCGCCAAAATTTATAACTCACTTTAAGCTATCACCAGGGGCTCGATAACTCATAACTCACTTCTATCGAAATTTTGGGGCGAAATTTTTTTGAATTTAGATTATTAAATTTTGAGTGCGCTTAAAAAGTGCTAATATTGATTTGAGTGCAAAAATGGTCTACTACTACAATTGTGCGAGGGTTTGAAGATTCTATGAGATGAACATTTTCCTTAACGACAACTTTTTAGTATCTCTTTAAGAATCAAATGGCGGGAAATTCAAAATTTTCACTGAGAACCTTTTCTAGAAGATTTTTTCATATACTTGGTCAAAAATATATAAAAATATGAATTCAAAAGATTTTTCTTTGTTTTACGAGATGTTTATTTTCTCTATAGACAATATAGAACGCGATAACACAAGCTGAAACCTCAAAAATCATCAATTGCAAAGAAGAAGCGCCTAGTGTAATTCAAACTGGTGAAAGTGCTTAGAATTCATATCCAAAGGAAGAATATGCACTGAATGAGAATGATATCTCTATAAACTTCACCCCGAAAAGACTAATCAATAAATATAGCTGTAAAACAAATATTAATAATGAATATCGGGTATTTTATTAGCAGTTGTTTATGCTCTAATAGAATTGAGCTCAAAATTCCCATTGTAAGCAGTATATCGAGGGTATATCGTAGCAGCTGGTCACTCGACATTGCAAAGGGAACTAGGGAAATACCAGGCTATAAAATAAATGTGTGACATAAAATATATAAAAAAAAATTGAATATAAAATCCAAAAAGTACTCACATCGTCTGAAACTCGAAAATCTTTTTTCGATTGTATTATTTTCTGAACCAGAGAACCATGGATACCGTCCTCTTCTTCGGTATTATTTGCAGGATCAGCGTGGGAGAATTTCACATCTATTTCTCCACCTCCTATAAATTCCTCAACAATGAAATCTCCCTCGTCAGAATCGTGGCCCACATCGACTATTAAACCCGAAACTTTACTTTGAGTTGTAATCACACTGGAACATTGTTGAAATGGATAAAATGAATTTCAGGCTCATACTTTACGGTTTCATCGAGATTCGCTTCAGATGATTTACGGAGTTTTGGAGGGGCTGGTCTTGCACTTGGTGGGCGAACCATCGGTTTTTTACTGCTGATATTAATGCAATATTATGTCATTTGATTCATCGTTTACAAATTTACTTGTTTTCTATTTCTTTATTTTCACTTAAGATATAATTATCATCTGAGGAGGGGTTTTATGAAATTAAAAGAAGAATATTTTATCAAAATTCACTTTCATGCCTCTGTCTTGTTCCCTTGGCGGATGATGGACGCTGGAGCTTTTTCAGGGATTCAATGTCGTTCTCTTCATTGAGAATATTCTCATCTTTTGATATCTCGATCGGTAATTCTGATGGAGTGGATTTGATTTCAATAGATTCATTGACCTTTTCAATCTCCGATTTTTCCATCTTTTCACTTCGACTTTTATGAGTTTTGCTTGATTTCTAATAAATATTTGTTAAGGAGATTCGATAATATGACAGGGAACTCCTCATAACCAAAAGACAGACGGGGTAAGAGTGGGCATCATTGACCTCGGTAGAGAAACCCATGGAATGATTAATAAAGACAATTACTTCAATTAAGTGCAATATAGGCAAAGCAATTTGAAATTCCTTTATGATAATTAATGAAGCCAACTACACAACGGTTTTAAATACGAAAGACAACCAAGCCTAATATTTGAAATATTAAATTAACATATACAAGTTTCGTGTTGAACTTTGATCAGTCATCTACGAGACAAGAACCACAGCAACATAAAAAGAAGTACGCTTCAGTAATTCGTCGTTTGGAGAATTTGGATATATTAGATTTTCTGAGTGGGATTTCTCATAGCATTGCATATTAAAAGACCATAATAAAAAATGTATTGGTGACATTATTGCAGATTTAATTGTATTAGTTTATTACGTGATATTTTGTTATTACGTATGACGTCACTGAAGTGATTGTTACCGAATTTCCTGAGACCAATTAAATAGGGGCCTATATGCATGTTACCGAACAGACTGGTCACCCAAGAGAAATCTGATATACAGTCTTATAGTTCTAGAATATAGAATACAGAACGTGTGATGTTCAAATCGTAAATTAAAGTTGATATTTGTGTAAAAACTTTAATTTCTACCAAGAATGCGTGCAGAGTACAAAATTATAGCTAAAAGTATAATATAATTTACCCCTCATCGATATAACGCCCTTAAAGGATAAATATACGGAATGTAAACAAGCGAGAAAACAGTTCTATATGATAAAAAAATCTTTAGTATTAAGAAGCAACAAATAAATCCCTCTCCACTTCCATCGAATTCAAATATGAAGTATATCTAAGCAAGAACAGACTCAATAGGATTAAATATTTTTGCTAATATATGTACTTGATTACATAGCATTTAAATAGAAACATATTAGACTTGTAAATACTCACGCTAAAAGTACTCCTCTCAGGCTCTACGATTAAATGAAGGAAGTAGGGGCCTAGTGAAATACAAATGAATGTAATATGTTCATCTACGAAATGGTTCAAGCACAGATATTGGCGAGAGCTTATAAGCACCAGTAGCAGCGAAAGGATTAATAAGCAACTTATAACCACTCACCATTCGAACATATTTGTGAAGTATTAACAAACAAGAAATAGATTTACCTTTATGATCAAAATAAACAGTGGTAAGAAACAACAAAAAATTTCCCTTCGCAGTCGAACGAATATAACAAACAAAATAAGGAAAGATCTCAATATGATAAATATTTTTCTATATTATCTAATAAGGAATTTATTCTCCACCTGATTAGTCGAATATATATATTTATTATAGGAACATTTATCAATTTTCGTCTCTTATTTCTTTTCAATTGAAATCGTGGTTATTAAAAAACTTGACTATGAATCAATAAGGGATATCGATGTTATTTTATGATATTCACGAATTTCCGGCACTGCTTTTTCAAGTGATCTTAGGATATGAGAAGGAAGCATTAACAAATATGAAATATATAGCGCCGCCCCCCCAATCAGGTATACACGAGAAGCATTAACAATTATGGCATAGAGTATCCACTGCCCCCCCCCCCACAATATATATGCATATGAAATATATAGCGCCGCCCCCTCCAATCAGGTGATACACGAGAAGCATTAACAATTATGGCATAGAGTATCCACTGCCCCCCCCCACAATATATATGCATATGAAAATATATAGCGCCGCCCCCCCCATCAGGTATACACGAGAGGCATTAACAATTATGGCATAGAGCAGGCATGAGCAACATACGGCCCGCGAGCCTCTTTTGACCGGCCCCCAGTGTTAATTGATCCACACCATATAACCAGGCCCTTGATAAGCTTTCAGGAATGTATGCAGTTGACTTGACAACTTTTCTCGAATATCAGCCTTTCTCGATTTACAATCGTAAGACGAATTGATGATATTGCAAAAAACATTGAAACAATCTTGAAAGAAAAAGCTGAACTATTTCAAGCATATTCAATATGCCTTGATGAAAGCACGGATATGAAGGACACCGCGCAGTTAGCAATTTTTGTGCGTGGGGTTGATCAGGACTTCCACGTTACGGAAGAACTGTTGAAATTAGCGAGCATGAAAGGGACTACAACTGGAGAAGATTTTTTTGATGAAATCAAAACTGCATTGGCAGAAAACGGGCTTTTTCTTCCAAAACTAACAGGAATAACGACAGACGGAGCTCCGGCAATGGTTGGAATAAAAAATGGAGTAGTTGGTTTATTGAAGGCGGAGCTTGTTAAAAATGAAAGGAAGTGAGCAATTAATTGCATCACATTGCATAATCCACCAAGAGAATTTATGTGTAAAAGAACTAAAGATGGACCATGTGATGACAGTTGTTGTGAAAACCGTGAATTTCATAAGATCACGTGGATTGAATCATCGACAATTCAAAGAGTTTCTCACTAGCATTGAGACAGAATACTCGGATGTAATTTACTTTAGCGAAGTTCGTTGGCTGAGCAGAGGAAAAGTATTGCCCTCGCTTTTATTGCCTTCGTGAAGAAATTAAACTTTTTATGGAGATGAAGTCGAAACCAATTCCGGAGTTATCCGATGCAAATTGGCTACTTGACTTGGCCTTTTTGGTTGACATCACAACGCATCTGAATGATCTTAACACGAAGTTACAAGGCCGGATCAACTGATAAATAATCTTTACGATCATATCAAAGGATTTCAGACAAAGCTGAAACTATGGGAGAATCAATTATCAAAGGACATTACGGTGCATTTTCCAAATTTAACTGATTGCAAAAATGATGCAAATTTAGCTAACACGAAGAAATTTAATGAACACATAATTGCATTGAAAACACAGTTTTCTTCAAGATTTGCTGATTTTGCCGAACATGAAAATGATTTCAAACTATTTTCTGAACCATTCAGTGTTAATGTTGAGACAGCACCAGAATCAATGCAAATGGAGCTCATTGAATTGCAGTGTAATGGCGATCTGGAAAGAAAGTTTC
>CAUHTR010007596.1:0-56100 GCA_959609185.1 Schmidtea polychroa | reverse complement strand
ACAGAAATGATAATAAATTAAAGCTACCTTTATCTAAATTTATAAAAAATTACTTTAATTTCTTTTTCCTTTGTTGGTTCAATTTCATTTTTTTCTTGAGATAATTTCCTATGCTTTCTATCTTCGATTTCATTGGTGGATTCTTTAGGTTTTCTGGATTTGGATGATTGATTAGCTTTCGCCACTTCTGCACTCTCGGTCGCTGAACTGAGCTTTCGAATTTTACTTTTATCAGTGACTTTTGGTTCTTCAGTCGGTTTCTCAGTATTTTTTGATTTGTCTGATGATTTTTCTTTTCCAGCCGTAGAAGATTTAGAATTCCCTAATTTCTTCGCTTCACCATCCAATACTTTTTTGACATAAACGGAATTATCAACCTCATTTATAATCATTATTATTATTATTGTTTAGTAGCAAATATATAATTACTTTTTTATTTATTGCTTTTGCCAAATATTGAAGTAACGCATTTGTTTTATCTGATTCTTTTCCAGCTACAATGCTGGAAGCTTTTACGTCTAGCGGCTTATTTATTACTAATGCTACAATCCCGATTAACTTTTCAAGAAAAATTAATTTTGCTTCCTTTTCCTTGACATTATCAGAATTCATTTCAACATCAGTAAAAAGGCCCTTCATAAAACCTGTACTAGAAATAACCTGAAATTTTAAGTTATACGGGAATTGATTTTTATCTAATATTTCTTACTGCAGTAACTATGTCATGTAAAAACCTAAAAGGTGGCCGACTTAATAATTTTTCGGTTAATGGAGGCCTTTTGATAAACTTACCTAAAGTATCTTGAGTTTTTTTAATTATTTCAGGATCAGTTTCAGCCATAAAAAGCTTAATATTTAGATTAAAAAAATATAGAAAAAACTTAAATTTTTTTACTTGTATTAATTAATATTTATTTATATTTAATTATCTTTTTAAATTTAAAAAAGGTATAACCAAGCAACAGAACAGAAAAAATAAACAATGAATAAAAATTAATTATTATTTAATACTAATTATAATATTAAACTAATTAAAAAATAGTTTTTTGAAAATTAATGGATTATATATCAATATATATATTACATTTGGCATTTCATTAAATTAGCATTAAAATATATTTTAAGTTTCATTTCTTAATTTCTTTTAAAACCAATTACGCATTATATGAAAGGAAATCTACAATTTTGAAATTTTTTTTAATCAGAAGCAGGTTATACGATGTAGAGGCCTGAATGAGTATAAGCAAAACAGGAATCGAATTCAATAATACACAAGAACGCCCCAGCTTAGCGGCAATTGGTACGAATCGGATTGTAATTAAAGATCAGGATTTTTGTGCTTCATTCTATGAAGGTAACGTGGAAACGGAATGGTCAGCAGGCAGTTATAGAAAGATGAATTGAAGATGGATTGAATCGATAGATTGAATTTTATGGAATCAAGATTTGAGAAATAAGAGATAAATTTGAAGAAGAAATTGAAGAATGAATTAACAAAGGTTGGATGCAAAAGTTCAGGGGAAACAAGGGCGGTACCATTCCATTAATGACGTTTGAACATAAAAAAGGTGAACTCAGGCCGATTTTCGATTTCTAAGAGCTAAATGAATATAATCAATGTCACACTGGAAACAGCGTAGTTTGTGATGAAAGCTTACAAAAATGGAGACAACTGGGAGAGAATTTGATTTTATTAGACCTTAATAACTTATCCACAATTGCACGTATATGAATTACTGTGGAAACGTCAGACTATTAGGTTTCATAATGTCAATTACAATTTAACCTGTTTAGGATTTGATCTTAGTAGTCCATCAAAAACTATTTTAGCAATTTTGTGAAAGGTGTTCGAAATGGATGAATCAATCAGTAAGACGTCCGATCATTATATTAATGGTATCGCATTAGATGCAACATCAATGAAAGGTGAATCGGTTATGGGTCACTTGAGAAGGTTTGAATTAGAAACAGAATATCCTGAACAAATCAATGAGCTAGGGCTCTGTGTTTGCAAGTGCAACAGCTGAAAAGTGGCCAAACAATATATAATCTATGGGCAGGGCCTAAGAGAGAGAGTGCGGGGCCCGGGGCCAAATTTTTTTTGGGGTCCCTTTTTATTAATTAAAAAATATATATAGTTAGCGACAACACAATATAAAAACAAATTTTATTATATTAATGATTTACGGGCATTTGAAATTGCAAATTTATCAATTATTTCACTAAAATTTAGGTTTCTTGCAATATCGTTATTAATATGCAGCATTGCTAATCCATTTAGCCGCTCTTGTGCCATTGTAGATCTCAAGAAATTCCTTAATACGTTTTTGAGCTGAAAACGTACGTTCAGACTCGGCTACAGAAATCGGGATTGTCAAAAATATTCTTAATACAACTACAAGATTTGGAAAAATTGACTCCAAATTCATTTCAATAATAGATTTAAGCACTTCTTTTGGCTTTGATGATTTGAAGTTGGTTGCGTAAATGCTTTAAAAAAATATCATTTCATCATACAGGTCTGTTGAAATGTCATCCGACCTTTTGTGAAATTACTTGCTAATTCATTTGCAAATAAGTAGCAAGCACAGTAAATAGATTTTGTAGACGCACTATAATAAATCCAATCCTGAGATGATTTTTCTCCATTCTGAAGCGTTTTATTAAAGATATGAACTGGAAATTTTTTGTTTTCGATGTCGATCGGAATTGATTGAGGAATTATGCGCTCAGCATTCAAGAATGTGTTTCTTATATTTGGATCGTTTGACTGAAGAAGAACGATATCAAAAACGACTTTTGAAACTAAATAATGATCATTATCTAAATCACTCGACGTTTTCAAATTTTTTCTTCCGCAACTGTTAAATCTTCATGTTCTTGAACGAATGTATCAAATGAATCGCCATTGACTGATGCGTTTAATGATTCAAAAGAATCTTCTTCATTGTTTTGGCTTGGTCTCTTCAAAAATGAGGTGATGTTTGCTGATTTATCGATAGCTTCTTTTCGCTTCTTAATGTCTTTCCGCTTTTCTGCTCCACTCTTGTGTCTTTTCATCAAAATTAAATATTCATTAAATTAAGGGATATATTTCAATCGAAAAAAAAAATTTCATACCTTTTGTTCACTTCTTTTTGTATTAAAATTTATTGAAATTAATTTTTATCAAATAGAAGCACAAACAATATAAACAAACTTTAATTCAGCTTAACACCGACAATTTTAAATTTAAAACTTCAATGAGAAATTTTCGAAATATTTCAAGCCGTTTCATTTCATTTTTTTAGTAAGGAAATTTTAATGAAATTTAAAATATTCTTTCGAAATTCACGTTAGTTGGGTTATAAATTAGGGGTCCCAATATCATAATCCCAATATCAGTAAACGGATATTTTTAAAAATATTTTTAAAAATCCTTTATTCGTGGATTTTAATAACGATCAAGCAATTTTAAATGACGAATTTCTAATCTTAGATCAATCTGATTTATTTAAAAACATGTTAGATTGATATATAAGAGCAAAGAAGTTATATCATTAGTCCATTTTCAAATTGTTGAATTTTTAAAAATTAATTTTTGTTTCCAAAAAAATTTCTTCAAATAAAATTTTGAAGATTTGAGGCCCGGAGCCAGTGGCCCCTTTGGCCCCGCCTCTCCTAGGGCCCATAGACTATGGGTAAGAATGGGAAATGGCTAGTTAGTTGATATGAGATATGAGTTGATATCTGCTACATTCTCAATATGAACTGCAAATGGTGTGGAAAAAAAGCTGAAAATGTGGTTCATGTGCCTAAAAATCATTAAAACGCAACACGAACTGATGATGCAAATCTAAAATTATATATGTGTATTCTTTCAAGGATTGCTTTTCTACTTTTTCCAATGATTTCAAAGTTGGGAAATGGGCTAAATTGCCAGCAATAAGCTGTTTTTGAAACAATAACAGTTTTAACATGAATGATTTAACATTATCATACATCTGTGCAATGACCTGTCTTTTACCCTGAAGTTTTAAGTTCAATGCATTCAAATGTCCATTTAAATCTGTCGTAAAAAGCAAGATCGCAGATAAATGTGGCATCAGTGAGCTCTGAGACTTTATTCTTTTTCTTTTTCATGAAAGAATCATTCTCTTGTCTAAGTTCAAAAAAACGATTCAGTACATTTCCATGACTTAGCCATTAACTTCAGTGTGATACACAATTTCTCGATATTCGCTTTCTATACTTGCTAGGAAAGAAATGTACTGTCTGTGATTTAAACCTCGTGCATGCATAAAATTGACCGTTTTCGCAACCACTTCCATGACACCCGTCATTTTAATACTTTTGCTACACGGAGCTTCTTTGTGGACAATCCAATGTGTGCTGGTGAAATTATCATTTGGTATTTTAAGGTTTTCTAGTTTGGTCCTCTCTAATCCAATGACACCAACCTTTTGTGAACACATAGCTGGCGCACCATCCGTGGCCACTGATACAAGTTTGTTCCATGGTAATGTAGATTTATTAAAACAATCTTTTAATCCTTGAAATTCTAGAAATTCTTCAGTTACATTCAGTTTACTGTCCACCCCTCTAATGAAAATTGCACCCTGTGAGGTATCTGCCACATCAGTACTCTCATCAAGAGTGATCAAATATGCTTCAAAATCTTTAGACTTTTTAAGCAATAGTTTTTTCACATTATCTGCTAAATCTGTAACTCTGTTAGCTATTGGATTGGAAGATAAACTTAAGCCTTTGAATAGTTTCTTTTTATCAGGAATTAAAATTTCGCTGACAATCAAAAAACATTCCTTTGTGCATTGATCTTCTGTGAAAGGTCGTAATGATTCAGCTATCATCTTGCTTAGTTCGAAACTTGTTTTTACAGAATTTTCTACAAACTTGCTTATATCCAAAAATAAGTTTCGTTGCTTAGCAAATTCTATCTTAAGCTGATTAACTTTTCCATTCCTGAATTTTCCACTAAATTTCTCAAAGTTTTCACGGTGCACGGTGTCGTAGTGACGACGAAGGTTGAACTCCTTGGGTACTGCGATTATCTGATGACATATAAGACACTGAATTTTATCTTTAACCTCAATGAAAAAATATAAATTCTCTACTTTTCTTGGAAAACCTTATTTTCATCAACTAGTTTTCTTTTTTACGTAACAAGGTCATTTTAACTAAATAAAATAATATAAATAATTTTTGATGAAATTCGTAAGAATGCCGTAATGAAGCTTTTATTAATTTGCAAGCAAATAAAAATGTCCAAATAAAAATAATTTAAGTTAGTTTTAATTTGTTAGCCAATTGCGAGTTTAATTGGATAAATTTGGTTAAATTACAATATCTGTGGGGTTCTTACGGGTCGTAAAATACAAAGGTGCAGACCGCGTGCTTGAAATCCCTGTGCTAATCGATCTTCAAGTTATGTAATAATCAAACGCAATCACCAAACTATCAAAAAAATGGTGGTAAGATGCAATAAAAGTCTTCTAGAAATGGTGTTTTAGGACAATGTTGTACCATTTAGAAATAGTGAGGCCTCTTCAGCACTAACATAAACAGTACATTCGTATATATGACGTTTCCTAAACAAAAATGCTGAAAAAAAACTTTAAGTTAAATCCATCTTTAAATTTCGCAGCAAAAATCTTGAAAATAACAATATATATTTAATCAAAGAATTTATAAATAACAAGTTTTTAATTTTTCACAAAAACCGACAATTCCAATTATTAAAACAAAAAGATATTTAACTCTCTCCTTCTTAAGAATTTTTCCACTTTTTCAGCCACTCGATTCTTCTTTCTTTCGTTCCTTCTTGTGAATGTAGTTCGACTCGATGAGGGGATAGAAATCTGGCGATTTTATATGGCCCATCGTATGAACCATCATTGTGCCTGTTCTGCGGCTCTTTACGTACGAGTACCTCCTCTCCCACCTCGAAAACACGAGTGGCCCTCTTTGTCTTATCCAAAGCTCTCATAGTGTCTGCGGCCTTACTCGAGTTAAATCTCGCGTCTTCGATTCTTTCGCTTCTTGATATCTCGGCTTGTTTCAGGTTAGAGTGTAGGTTAACACTCCGTCCATAAATTATCTCAAATGGTGACAAACCTGTAGCACTTTGTCGACTGCTATTTATAGTGAACTCTATTCTGTGTAGAAGTTCGAGCCAGTTTCTCTCTTCACATCCGCCTGCCAATGTTGCTGTAATAAGATCTCTTATCGTTCGTATGTCTCGTTCGGCTAAACCACTTGATTGGTGCTGGTAAGGTGAGCTGAATTTCTGTTTGATTCCAAGTTTCTGAAGCTTCCGTCTTAGGAAATTCCCTTCGAAATTTCGGCCTCTATCTGTTAAAATGCTCTTCGGTTTTCCAAATCGATAGATCCAAATATTAAGTATTGTTTTGAAAATGGTCCCTTCGTCTTGCTTTGTGATTGCAGTTAAAGAAATCAGTTTGCTAAAACGGTCCACCATTACTACCATATATTTTTTATGGCGTTTATTTCCATGAAAGCCACATCTATAACAATCTGTTCTAGAAATTCAGAGCTTTGGTTCTTGTCTGATCGATCTTTCTCTTAGCGCAGATCTCGCAACATCGTAAACAAAGTTGGATTGTTTCTTGCATTTTCGGCCAATAAAATATCTTTTCCATATAATGAAATAATTTCTTAACTCCAATGTGACATAGTTCTTTATGTAGGGTTGTTGTTAACAGGCCTGCAAATGTTTCTGGGACTAACATTAAGATATTTTTGTTCTTTTCTACTGTTATTAATCCTCCATCAATTCGTGTATTTTTTACGTTAAAAGGAAAACAATTCTTTTTTTCCTTGTACATCCATTTTCCAATATCTCTTGCAGCTCTCGAAACCGAATGTCCTTTTGTTGCTGCTCCCATACTTTTTCCATAGCTTCTGTTCTTTGGATAGTATATATATATATATATATATATATATATATATATATATATATATATATATATATAATCTTTAATTTTCCTTCCTTAGCTTCTTCATGTCTTGTTTGGCACTGGGTGCAAATCATACTTTTTAATCTTGATAGTCCATCTGCATTCGAGTGTTCTTCGCCTTTCCAATATTTTAGTTCAAAATCATATTCGTACAGGTTAGCTAACCATGTTTGCAACTGTGAACTGATTGGCGTTTATGTAGTGTTCATGAAAACCAATGCCATGTGGTCGGTGCGAATTATGAATTTTTTTCCGTACAGATATTCACTAAAATGCATGACGTATTCATGTACGGCGAGCAGTTCTTTCCTGGTTACACAGTATCCCTTTTCATGTGATGACATATGTCTCGAGCCATAAGCTTTGACAGATTCTTCTCCATCTTCTGTAATTTGACTCAAAACTGCACCAATGGCTCCGAAACTAGCGTCTGTGTCTAAGATAAAAGTCCTATCTTCTCTTGGAAAATCAAGGATAGGTGCTTCGCACAACCGTCTCTACTACTACTCCCTTGAATAGCATTCCTTCTAGCACTGTGTGCATCAGTCTCTGGAATGTCGCAGGCCAAAACGGTAGTCCATTGAAGCAAAATTGTCCTTTTCTTGTACTGAATGCAGTCATTTCTTGAATTTCTGGAGCCAACTCCACTTGATAATACGCCTGACCTAAATCGATTGACGAAAATATTTTTGCATTCGCGAGACAGTCTAGTAAGAATTTGGTGTTAGGCATCGGAAATGACTCTTTTTCTGTTATGGAATTCAATCCAATTCAATTCCAAGGACTCTTACAACACCGAATAACATTTGCTTTCATTAACTCTTTTATCAGTTCTTCAATCCATTTCTGCATGTGCATTGGTTGACGTCGAGGATGTTGCATTATTGGGCCTTCTGTTATCCGCATCTCATGTCGAACTAAGTTTGTAAATCCCAGATCGAATTTCGATGCCATAAAAATTCCGCCGTATTCCCTGATCATTCCTTCAATATCTTTACTATTCTCACCTGCCATCGCCACTAGTGCTTTATTTATTCTTTCTTCATCAGTGTAAATTTTGATTATCAATGACGTTTCTATATTATTGATTTTCACTAACTCCAAACTCTTTCATTGCCCCTTTGAATTCGATTTTGATCTCTTTTACCACTACTACTGTGATTATTTCGGTCTTCTGATTCCATGTGGCCGGTATAGTCATGTATCCCATTGCTTCTTCACCTCCAGTTGAAAAAACTCCGCATAATAAAATCATTCTACGTTGAAGTTCTGGTTTGCCTATTTTCTCCCACAAATTCTTGCTCATAACTGTTACTGATGCTCCAGAATCCCATTACATCTCTGTTTCGGCATTATTCAACATTATTTTACTCCAATTTCTTGTATTTACAATACTCTCTCTCCTTATTTGTAAAAGGTTTAAATGGATTCTACCACTGCTGCTGCTATTGTTGAGCCAGAGAACTGATCGCTACTCTCGATCTTCTTAATTCATTTTTATCCACACTCTGTCATCTTCAACTTCTGTGAGCAATCATCCAACAAGACGATATGTACTCTATCGATACAAGTATCAACTGTTCCAGACGTCCTCCTGCCTAATCTCATAATTGTATTTATAAATACAATTCAATATTGTAAAAACTAATTAATATGTAATTCAATTAATAAATTTACACTCCTCATAGAATATGCTGTTTATTGTGAAAATACAAATTAAGGTGAAACGAAGAAATTAAATTTACATATTATTAATTTTACAGTTTTATCAAAACCAACGATTTGTTTAAGTTTTTTAAAATATATAAGATGTTCATAAATAAGCAGAAACTTAGTTTTTAAATTTACAAATAAATTATTGCATATTGATATTTAATAATAACAAATATGTTTTACGTAATATCTGATATTTTTTAGATGGGTAGTTTATTCAGAAGTCAAGAAATGGCTTTATGTCAATTGTTTTTGCACACTGAAACTGCTTATATGTGCATTTCAGAATTAGGAGAACTTGGAATGGTTCAGTTCAAAGATGTTTGTTATTTTACTGAATTCAATTAAATTAAAGTATTCATTTTAGAGTTCTCCTGATACCAGTGCTTTCCATCGGAAATTTGTCAATGAAGTTCGTAGATGTGATGAAATGGAAAGGAAATTAAGTATTTACATTAATGAATTTATAAAATAATTTAAATGCATTAGGATTTTTGGAGAAAGAAATTCGTAAGGATAATATTCCAATCTTGGACACAGGTGATAATCCAGAAGCTCCAGCTCCAAGGGAGATTATTGATTTGGAATCAACTTTTGAGAAATTGGAAAAAGAACTCCAGGAAGTGAATATTAATGCAGAACAACTTAAAAAGAATTATCTGGAATTATTGGAATTGAAGGAAATTTTAAGAAAAACGCAAATATTTTTTGATGAAGTACAATTCTGTTAATAAAGAAAATAAAATTAACAGTTTACAGGGGATGCATGATAGTTCAATGAATGAGGAGTCATTGGAATTGCTGGGCGAGGAAGGTCTCAAGGCCGGAGGAATGGCAGGTCAAGGACTTAGGCTAGGGTATTATTTTTATATAATAATGTAATAAATGCTTGGATAAAATTTTAATTAATTTAATTAATACAAATAATTAACTTGATTATTTGTTAATTTTTTCAAAAATAATTTAATTAATTCTATAATTTGAATTTATACGGATTTTGATAATTTAATTATAAAATCTCTCATTTGCGCCTTCTGTGATTTTGAAGGAAAATATTTTACCGATAAGACTTGAAATCAATTAAAAATTTTATTGATAACAACAGTGACAGGAATCATTTCGTATTTAGAAGAATTGAATGCGTATTTCATTGCTTAATTGATATACAACTACATATCACATATTTGTATTAGCACAGAAACAATCTACAAGGGGACATTGAAAGTCACCGTTTGGATATATCCTTAGTTCGATTAAGAGTATTCACCAAAATCAAACAAAATACTTGGGATTCCATAGTAAGTTTCTCGGAAATTGACATTTTATAAGTACACTAAGCAAAACATCCTTTTATATGCGTTGTTATGATTGTTATGTATAAGGTTACTAGACGTCCCGATTTTTCACGATTTATCCCGCGTCCCGCAACGTTTTTCAAAAGTCCCGACTTTTAGAATTAAGTTAAATTTTATATTTATGAAAATCTTTGTTTTGCATTCTAAGAATCCTACGGACTACTAAGACTAACATATTGCTTTTCTTACCCAGTTACATTGTATTTGTTTCTCATATGATACACTTCGTGTTCGTACTGCGTCCTAGGAAGCTAATTAAACAAATAAATATTACAAATCTGCTACTTACCATAGAAAATTAAGGCAAGTAATTTATTTATATATTTCATAAATACATCAATTTTCTTAAACTTAGCTTAAAATACTCGCAGTCTTCAATTTTATATTGATAACAAAAAGTATATCACTGACCCTAATCTTAAAAGAAATTTTAGAAAGAAATATAAAAATAAAATTTTGCAAATATTTTAAGTTAATCAAACTAATAATATGTCAAGGAATAAAATATTATACAATTTTTTATATTTATAAATTGTACTTATGTTAAAAATCAAAAAATATTACCATATTATTTTTATTCTATATGAAAATTTTTGTTGATATCCCNAACTCTTATACTCCATATCCAGAGCTCAATCCCATTTATAATTTCAAGTAACCAATTATTTTTACTTCAACTTTCGTTCTCTTTTATGACCTAATTAAAACATTAATTAATTGGTATGTAATTTCAAAATAATGTCATCTAGGAACCATTACCGATTTAAAATTATTATATTCATATTTATCTTTTTGTTTCCTATCTGCTCTTATCTGCTCTCCCCGTGTTCTATTTGTTTTTTCGATTTTCCAAATTTATAACATTAATTTTCAATGGCTTTTGCGATCTTATTAAAAAGTAAAGCATTTGGTTTCTCACATGCCCTGTCTTTAAAATACCAATAAATGAACAATCAAAAAGTTTAAGCCAGTGACAATCTTTTGTGGCTCATTTACGGTCGATAGCCCTTACCGCGACATCATTTGGCGGTGATCGTGCAGAAAAATTTTGCCAATTCAGGGATTAATAACTCAAATTATTATCAAAATTGTTTATTATTGAAGCTATTTCAGTTAAAGAGTTTAAAAAATACGGCGCTATCGAACACATTAAACCAAGATAAAGTTATGCAATCAAAAACCTAAATTTGAATTACTTTTTTGGAATAATTCCATATTCAAAATGATCTGATTGGTAAAAATCAGGCGAAAAGTTTTTTTCCAAATAACTTTGTTCAAAATTGGCATATTCAGATAATTTGTACATAATGTTTGTATAAAAATAAATTTCCAATTTGAAATATGGAAATTTTAAAATGCCCTTATTGAATTTGAAAGCGGATTTAATTTTTATATCTTGCGTACGATTTTTGATATTAGCCCATTGCATGTGAATTCTCTTTATTAATATTACAAATCTTCATAAAGCTCGGTTCCATTTAGCGATATCTTTTAGCTCCTACGCTCAACTCTTAAACTAATCCTATTCTTTGTAACAAGACCGCTAACGGAATATGCCCTGTTGTAAATGATCAGGTTAGAAGCGTTAGAGGCCTTACCAAAGGGGTGATTTATAGGGTTCAACCCCCTTCCCACAATAATAGACCTCAACCATAGAAAAGAACCGAGGAAAGACCACCTGATATATTGTTAGGAAATATTGGTAAAGAAAGAAGTAGAAAAACAAACAATAAATAAATTTTGGAATCAATGAAAAATATGCTTTGGTCAATTTTAGAAAATTCAACTCTTTAATGTTATAGCCTAATCGTACTTTCTAATCCTTTTACTATAAATCTTATCCTATGTCTGGTGAGAGGGTTCCTAAAACTAGCATCTATAATCTAAAAGCTCTAAACACGAATCAGTCACATACAAATCATGGCTACCTTCCCGATCGGAATATTGTTATCTGTAAACACTAAGTAATAACAAGCGTACTTATAGAGACAAGTTTGAAAGATCTTAAGAGTGAATCTTACAAAGACATAAATTTCATTGATTTTAAAAATATCATTAATCCCCGTAAAGGAATTAAAATTTAAAGGTTGGTAAAAATAAAATCATCATTTTTTGATAAAAGATGTAACTTACAAATCGGCATTATTGGAATGAACTGTTGTTTTATTACAATCTTTAACGTTTTAAATTTCCTGTTTCTAAATTTACATAAATCAACATATTCAATGAAAAGGTTATCAATAATATATGAGGAAATGATTTAATTTACCTATGATAGATATTTATATAAAGAAATAACTGGAAATAATTCATGAAAAGATCATTTGTTTCATATGTAAGGAACAACATTTTAATTGACAAGTTATACGCGTAATTTGTTTATATGATTGTCATTACATTATAAACTTCACCACAAATTCGGAAATGAATTTTGAATAAGTGCAAAGTTATTAGGCTTGCGATAAAACTCCAGTGAAATAGTTCAATTAAAAATATATTGATGACCAGTATATTGAATATCCTGTATATATCTTATTAAATATCGAATCAGCAATTGGAGGTCATTCTTTTTTACGTCTGGGATGTTCGTTCTAAACTCTATAGTGATCATGTTCCTTCCAAGTTTTCTGACTATGGTCTTTGAAACATTCGACTTTAATGATAGATTATTTGGTTATTTAGCCACAAAATCTTTTCGTTCAGTAAATGAAAATTCAAATTAAACAGTGAAAAGGCCAAATAATCCCAATAAAATTAGTCGAATTCTTTGTTAAAAGAGAGGTTTAGAAAACAAATGCATTTTGTCTTGTATTGAAAGTTGTAATTTAAATCATTTGAAAAAGAAAATATACTTGGTAAATTACTGAGTTTAGTTTATTTAAATTTATTTTTTAGTTTTTTTGTTAATGATTTTTTCGTCGTGTTTCTCCATAAAAGATGTTGTGAAATAGAATTTGGTTATCCTTCTCGAAATAAAGTCAAAATTTTACGAAGTATGGAAAAATCTTTGCACTGGAATTATAAGGGTTCGACCTGAAGCCAATTAAAAATATTTAACTGGATGAAATTGCTAAGCAATTAGGTACTAATGTTATTCCAAGAGAATATATATTTAGTAAAAATGTTGGTCGATGTTTGACTTAAGTTTGTGTTAATCAAGAATCTATACTGTAAGCCTATAATTTCGTGCCATCAGATAGTTATTATTCCGAATTGTTTTTATTACACAGTGACATCACTTCAAAATCGACTTGATCATTTAAAGAATAATTACGAATTTCCAAAATTGAATAAAACACCTACGGCTAATTAAATTTTAAGATTCATTAATTAATTAACTATTATATTTCGCATCTTTAGGTTTTCAGCAAATAATTTTTTTCATGTATTGATGAAAGTGTATAATATTTTGCTACTTATGTGTTAAATGATCTAGTTTTGTAGGAATTCGTTGTTTTGACCATTTTGGTGTTTGTATATTTTTGTTTTTGATTGTATATGAAAATGCAATCCATAAGTAAAAAAATTTCTATCTAGCCTATGTTAATAATCAGTCACATAAATAATCTTTGCAAATCAATTAAAGCGATAAATGCACAAAATTTTATTTCAAATAGATAAATAATTTATCTAATCGTGATTATAATTAGGTAAAATTTAAATCAAATGTGGCTAGTTTCTAAACGAGTAATTGGGAACTGGTTTGAACACTAAAAACAATAAAATCATAAATAGAAAAAATATTTATGAGTAAAATTAAATAAATTTGTCATAATTTTTTGTTTTACTTGCGTAATACCCATTGAATAATCAACGATTCATCTCTGGCAGAGATATTTTCTAGTTGTGTAAATAGACCAATGTCTTAAGACTTTTAGGCCTTTTTCTGAAAATATTTAACACATAGTTAATATATGCTTTCTCATTAACCTTCTAGTTACCAATACCCTCTTGAGGCAGACTGAATATATTTTCTTATACAAAGTACGTATGAATAAATTTATCTGCCTTCCCGCAGACGCGTATATAAGGAACAACTTAAACGCTTTGGTCTGGTTGTATAGCATTTTATTTATTTTAGACATTAGCTTGTACTCAAAATTGGAATTGAATTCTAGATTTTGTTTTGGCAAAAAAATAATTTGGGCCTAGAAGGTTAATAGAAAATTTTTATTTAAGGTTGCACATTTTTTATACGAGAGGGGAACCTTCTGTGAGGTGTTTTCAGCTGAGAGTTAAATATTTCAATGATTTATCCAAATAATTTTAAATTGGAAATAATTGACTATTAAAATAACTTTTAAATAATTTTTAAATTGGATTTTTTAAGTTGAAATTTTTGAATTAAAAATTAAAATAGCTTTTTAAAAAAGAAGTTTTATTAATGAAAAATTTTTAAATAAATGTTTTTTTAATATTGAAAAAAATATTTGGTTGCTACATAAATATTAGTTTCTTTGAATTTTGGAAATCAGCAAAAATTTTCAAGGTAAAATAATATTCGCAGTTGATAAATTTCCTAATTTTACATGTTTTTTAATTTTGAAATCACTTTCTGAAATAAAAAAAATTTCAACCTATTATTCGATGAAATAAATATTTTAATGTTCTTAAATTTTAAATTTTTTTAAAAAAAATTTTTAGATAACCTAATTTATAATCAGTATAATCAATATAAACTCCTTTTTAAGGTTTGTTGCTGGTGTAATTTTGAGAGAAAGATTAGCAGCTTTTGAACGAATGCTTTGGCGAGCCTGTCGTGGTAATGTTTATTTGAAACAAGCAGAAATCGACACGGAACTGGAAGACCCTATTTCGGTAACTTTATCTTTACATTTTCCGTTTACAAGTTGCTCGCAGGGAGCAAAAGTTGAAAAATCAGTTTTCTTAATATTTTTCCAAGGAGATCAGTTGAAAAATCGAGTCATTAAAATTTGTGAAGGGTTGATTTTATTTTATTGTTATTTATTAACTAATTTTCATTAGCAAAGGTTAATTACTTTTAATTTTTTTACAATGAAAATAATTAATTTAAACATTTTATTTCAACGGTATTTATTATTCTAAAATAATAATAATAATAATAAACCCTGCTAAATGAACATAATTTCCGTGCCCCCTTGAAAGTTCATTTAAACGAGTTTTAGTGTATATGCATTTTTATTTTAAATCTTCAAATACAAATCTATCTATTTTATAATGTGATCAATTATCAAAATAATATTAATAAATAAATCGATTCCTAAATTATTGAATAAATACATTATCATATAGATTTAAGAGTAAATAAATTAGTATTTGATGATTTTTATTTCAATTCACAGTTTATATTTCCCGCAAATAGAGATCTCAATGTGCAATTATACATAATAACAATGTTAACTAAACTAATTACTTTATTTTAAAACTTGTTTGATGCATTTGAATTATAATTTAAATCTTTTAACTTCATCTTTTATCAGTTATTTATGATTTCGTTTTTCTTCATTCTTTAATACTACAAATTGTTGTTTTCGATTTAACACATTGATTGTTTGTTACATTTGAAAGCTGGTCCGAAATTCCATGTTTATTTTAGGAAAACATTGATTTATAATTTGAAAATAATTGAAACGAATGAACATCCAACAAAGTGGAATATAAATTAAACACATTGAATTTTAAAGGAGTTGTAACGTGATTTTCAAAATCTGACAAAAATATTGAGTCAGAAACAGTAGGGTAACTATGGACCCGCAACTGCAGGGGCAAAAAGAGGGTCCATTTTTTAAGTTTGAAAAATGAAATATTTTAATTAATAAATCCACAGCAGAAAGATCATTTTCGAAACTTAAGTTCATCAAAAACTATCATCGTAGTTCGATGGGTCAAGAACGCCTTAGTGATTTATCCTTGTTGAGCATTGAAGCCTTACGGGCAAAAATTATGGATGTTGACTAGCTCATTGATCGATTTGTAGAGATAAAGAGTCGCCGCAAGGAATTGTCTTAGAATGCTCATCTGTAATGGCAGTACTGTACTAAATACAAAATTATTGTTGATTTATGATTTCATAACATAAGAACAATATTCAATAACATTTTCATTTAACATTTAATCAATTTTAATGCAATTGCAAAAACCTTCTACCTCTGGTATATTCTGTGAAGTAATTTATTTCATTATTTGGATCAATTTACCACAACCCATATCAAGTTCGTGTCATTTGTTTACTATTTCTACAGAACCATCAAATCCATTGTCATTCTATGTAATTATGTCCTCTTGAATCCATATCTTATCACCGATATAAAATTCTCGAAAGGTTCAAAACTCATTTTTATATGATACCTATCTCTCATTTTTTATATTTGTATTTTAATTTTTTTTTTATTCATATGTTCGATGTGTTCTTCCATATTCAAGTCTTTGTTAATATTTTAGTGCAATTTTATATATATATATTTTCTGCCATACAATTATGCTATATTTTTATTCATTTTTGAGGCACTACAGCACTTAATAAAATTTAATTACTAAAATGACCCACTGTTGCCAATGTGAAGATGTAATTTAATTAAAGTGATTAATTAAATTAATTAAACATTGTGTGAATGTATGTTGTTGTTTTGGTGACACTGTAAATAAATGCTTAATTTTATTTCTCGATTTTGACTATGCCTAAATTACATAAACATATAATCAAAAGTCTACTAATTAAGCTTAAAAATGATTCAGTTCTCACTAAAATTCAAAAAAAAATTTTTTAAAAGAAATACTAGGAATGTGTTAATAGAATTATTTATGTCAAAGAAAAAGAAAATTTTAAAATGATTGAATATTTTATACTTATGTATTAAACAATGTGCAGTAGACCTATTTTACATAATCACTTAAAAAATTATTGCTACATAAATTGACAGACTCGTAAATCATTGGAATAGACAATTTCATAATTTTGTAAATCTTTAGAAGAATATTTTAAGGAAATTTATATAAAATTTATGAAATTATTGGAGAATTCAATTTTGAAATAATTGAAACAGATTTATTTAGTCAAAGAATATTATTGTATAACTAATTTCGTCCCATTATACTCATTTTCAGATCTTTTAATTCGACCTATCTTTCTTATTTTCTGATTGGGCTAGTGGTTTCAGAGTTTTAAATTAATAAATTTTTGAATTAATTTTATGCCACGGTGGTACGCCACTGATGCTTGAATTTATAATTACAACATTGAATTGAGTGAGTGATCTATTTTGACAATAGCACAATATAAATCTATAAAAACAAAATGCTTTTCAGAATTATATATATATATATTTTAATTGAACACACACTATTTGTACACCTTGTATATAACTTAACCCTTTAATGGACAATGACGTGTATACACGTCATACTACTGCGTTCTGTAACAGCAACTAAAAAAGTGCGTCCGCGAAAGAGTTAAAGTATCCAAGTAATCTTTGTACGTAACAATCAACTCAATGGTTCTTAACATAGTATCTGTTGAATTCTAGAGATTTAATAATACGCATTCGACAACCTTATAATATTATTCAAATTCGTTTAGAAACATAAAATATTTTTTGATAATACTTTTACAAACTAATTGAACAGAAATTTACTTGTCATTTGACCTCCAGATTTCATGGTTCAATTTATCCGTGTCCAGATTCACAAACTGAACGTCGAGAAATGGCAATTGGAGTTATGTCTAGAATTGAGGATTTGCAAACGGTTCTAAATCAAACACAAGAACATAGGCATAGGGTTTTAATAGCAGCTGCAAAAAATCTAAAAAATTGGTTTTGTAAAGTAAGTTTTCTACATGTAAAATTGCTTAATAAATTGCTTAAAATACACGTGGTATTAAGATTAGTAAATCGCAACAAAAATTAAATATGGCATGTCGAAAATGTAGTTTATATATTGTGAAAATGTCGTCAAATTGTGATTTTATAACAGTAAATGAATTTTATGTTTAAACAAATATCAGTTCCAAATTCAACAAAATATATAGATAGTAATTAAATAATCAACTTTTGCCTTAAATTCACGAAATGATTAATCGAATACATTTTACATTTTTTTAATAGAAATGAGCAAAATTTAAAGGTACAAAAATTCAAATGTAAAGCAGGTAAAATAAAATTTAAAAATTGAAATTAAAAGTTAATTATAAAGTGATGATTTCTTGGAAGAATCATCAATTAAATGATAATTTAAGCCCTTTGCTGTGAAGTATATATTCAATAAAATGAAAGAATTTTTAACTATAAAAATAGTTCTTTTACATTTCCTGGAATTTAGTTACTTCAATTTTCAAATGCTTTTTGATCTTTTCTTTTTCTCGTTGTTCAAATTCAGAAATTCATATTTTCAAAAATTAAACAGCATTTATAAACCGGAATGGAATATTAATATTCTTATTAAAATTTATTCTTCAAGTATGCGTCCTGAGTTTAAAAAAGTTTGAAAAGTAATAAATGAACTGTTTTTTTATTTATTCAGTCGTGTTTGTATGAATTGAATAATATTAGAATTAGTATAATATCTGAATTCATAGACTACTCAATAAATTTATTATTCTTTTTGATAAAAATAAATTTTGTCATTGGAATACAATTTCTGCACTCAATTTTAAGAAATATCTGGGATTTGTGCAAACTGTAGTTATGTTGCATTAAATGAATTTATTTCGATTTTTTTCAGGTTCGCAAAATTAAAGCTATCTATTATATATTAAATATGTTTAATCTTGATGTTACTGCTAAATGCATGATTGGCGAATGCTGGTGTGCCTTGGAAGATTTAGAAAGAATAAAATTGGCTTTAAGGCACGGTATGGAGAGAAGTAATAGTTCTGTTCAACCAGTGATGAATCAAATCATGAGTAACAAAAAGGATGAACCTCCTACTTATCATAAAGTTAATAAGTTTACAACTGCATTTCAAGATATAGTTGATGCATATGGAGTGGCAAAATATCGTGAAGTTAATCCAGCTCCTTTCACAATTATAACATTTCCATTTTTATTTGCCGTTATGTTTGGAGATGCTGGTCATGGACTTATAATGCTGATTTTCGCTATTTGGATGGTTTTGAATGAAAAAAAATATGAAGTTAATCTTACTATGTACTTTAGTTGCATATTTATAAAAATATTAGAATAAGAAGTCAGATGATGAAATTTGGAACACGTTTTTCGGAGGTCGATATATAATTCTTCTTATGGGAATATTTTCGATTTATACTGGACTGATATACAATGATATATTTTCAAAGTCGATAAATATTTTTGGATCATCTTGGTATCCAAATATCAACAAAAATTCAACAATAAATCCAATCTCTTTGATTCAATTAGATCCGTTAAATACAACAACAAGTGGTACGTCGTATCCCTTTGGTATTGATCCCGTTTGGCAAAATGCCAAAAATAAAATAACTTTTAGCAACTCAATAAAAATGAAAATCTCTATCATATATGGTGTTGGACAAATGTGTTTTGGAGTTATTTTAAGTCTTTTCAATCACAGGTAAAATTTTATTCAGAAAAATTTATTAACCAATTCTTTTCTTTTGAATTCAACTTTCAAATTCTTTCGTTACTTTACAAAAAAAACTATTCAAAAAATAAAATTATTATAATAATGATAATGAGTCATTTCTTAATTTTTATAGCATTCTATTATTTATATTTTTATGTCTCTGAGAAAATGTGACAAAAACGTTCTAAAAAATGTATTGAAACTTAAGTCAAATATTTTTGTTTTTATGGATTATCTTAGTGAAAGTATATTCTAATATTAATCATGTGGATTGTTATTTTTATAAATGGCAGGGTCTTGTTTTAAATAACTTGTCGAACGTTCACAGTTAAAATGATAATTTTCGTCAACGAAAACTGTGGGAGAAAGTCTGAAAAATTGCTTTTTAAATTTTAAAATCAAAAAAATGTTATTTAAATTTACATTACGTTTTGTTAGCTGATATTTTAATTTTAATGATTTATAAATTTTAAATTATTATTGATTTATGAATTTTAATATTTTAATTTAAATTTGAAAATGTAAGTATATTATATAAATAATCAAAGAACGAAGGCAAAGTTTTTATAATAGAAAATCGCCAACATGGCTATATATTTTTAAATATATATTTAAAATATATATATTTAAAATCTTCAGGCTAAGAATCGTATTAATAACAACTAAATGAAAATAATATTCAAACAAATTAACAACTAATAATCGTAATCAAGTTGCATCGAAAAGATATTTTAATAAATTTAAAAACATTCAAAAAAAATTTTTTAATTAATATAAAAAATAAATTTTAATTTAAAAATTAAAAATTGTTTTTATACAAAAGATTTAACAAATAACAACATCATCCCAAATATTAAATATACAAGTTAAATTATTTAAATACATTCAAAATCCCTGTAGACTGGCTATTTTGAATCTTAATTATAGGATTTAAAGATCTAATTAACAACGCCTCGTTACTCGTTCCCAGTAATTACTCAGACTCTTCAACAAGATCTTAAAATCAGTAATATTTATTTTTTTACTTGTACACTTCCTAAAATGATAACTAATGTGGGTCAATTCATTCTGCCGGTAATGCTTATGAACTCGAGTCATCTCTGCACTTGATGAGGACTGTTAAACGGTCGAAATATCTAGCAATGTTATATTTTAATATACTTAGTTGGCGATTTCTTCTCGATAAACTTGTTTGAAAACATCTTATGGAATATGCATTTTTATAATTGGACTTATCTATGAATGAAAAAATTGAATTTGAATTTGAGTTATGATGAGATTATTCAGGAAATTCTCTTTTGTTAATATTTTGTGTTTCTAGGGTTTAGAATATCTGGTTCTTTGTCATTTCGAGGTATATTTCATGCTTTATAGTCCAGGAATAAAATTCATAAAGGAAATACGTATGTTTAATTCATTCCAAATTTGTTATTTTAGTTTGGACATCTTTCGCCTTTGATACAATCCAATATTTTGATTTTTTCTTCAGCATAATTTAATTTCATTATAAGGCACTCATACTAAATTAATTTATTTATTCATATATTTTACCTTGATAACTTTTAAATGTTATATTTACAAATTAACTGAAAATTGGAGTTTTGCACAGTGGTAAAAACCAGGAAAAATCATCTGAGTCGAATAGGGAATGCATTACAAAAGCAAGATCAATAAACGACTTATTAAAACTGATAAGTAGAGAGTTTACTCTCGAAATGAATGTAGTTGTATGAGATCAAACTCATTTGCCACATATAGACTATGATTTTGTGTATGATATTATGCGCAATCGTGAGACATTAAAAGAGCAATTCGTTCAATCCAAAGTTCCGTTATCGGCTGGAGAAATGATATGCGATTCTTATTCAAGTTTTGTGAACCATTTCGGTATTATTTGGACAATAGTGATTTTCCTTTCATCCATTTCACAAAATTACCAAGTTTTGAGCAATGCGTGTTACAATACTCGAGTATTCTTTGTGATTTTAGCATTTATTTTGCTGTCACGTGCAAAAACCGCTTACTACAAGTTTGAAAGTTTGGTGGATGGATTTATGGTTTTCTGATCACATATTCAATTTTGATTTACCTACAAGATTAGAACAAGGTCTGCAAAGTTATAGAAAAGCTAAAAAATTGTTTTAAATTCACTGGAGCCGTGAATCCTCTTCTATAAGTACTAAACATTTGTGCATAAAGAGCCTTTTAGTTTATGCAAAATTTGTGTTTCTTCAGAAATGATACTTTGAATTCAAGGTTTATCCTAAGTAATAAAGGATGAAACATGAAAATTGTCACACTTATTACACATCCTTATCAATTCACTCAGATACGATTCGCATACAGTGTCTTACTTTCAAATCACAATTAATTTTAAAGAGAGACTAGCCTTCCTAATTTTTCTGATACACTTTTTGCATTGAAATTTTCAATTCACATAGTATCAAAGACATTGCTGCTTAAGGTCATAGAATGTATTTGGAAATGATGTATTTCATTATGATGATAAAATGTGGTTTTACATAGTATGAATTCTAGAGAGAGAATGCATCTCAACAAAATTGTCTAATCGTATTTCATAACATTATAAGCACAAGCCAAATATTTGATTTTCCAGCTATTCACAAAACATTTGAAGAAACTTTAGTAGAATCTTTTTATTTGTGTCTGATAGTGCATTGTGTATGAAGAAAGCATTAAAACATTTTTTTGTTTTATAGATCGCTGATCACCATATGTACTGTCGTTCTCATAATTCGACTCTAGCTTCAAATGCATGGAGGATAATATTTATTGAGGTCAACCACTGCATGACCATGCTGAAATCTGTTCTTATGAAAGCTCCATTACGTCATTCAATCTTTTTCGTCGTGTAGAATGTAGTGTATTTTTTCCACCTCTTCCTCCTTAACCAGAAGCCAAAAGTGTTTCTTATTTTCAAAAAGATTTAAAACCACTAATTCTGGATTATAATAAACTTATTTTTCAGATTTAACAATAATGGCCGTTGGACAGTTGACAAAAAGCACGGTAACGTAACCGTTTCATTTATTGTTAATATTATTGTTAGAAATTTTTTCATAAACTCAATTAGTTTTAAGCACATCATTTTCTTGATAAATATTTGATGAAAATATCGTTGTATATTAAATATTGTCACAATTTTTTATTATTTAAAGCATGAAATTATCTTCAAATTATGCAGGTTCTATCAAGACAAATTAGGCATTTACTGTGAATTTATACCTCAAATGATTTTCCTATTATCTATATTTGGTTATTTAATAATTGAAATATTTTACAAATGGATTGCTTTTACATCCAAAGATTCTTATTGTGCTCCGAGTTTATTAATTGGTCTCATAAATATGTTTATGTTTAACTACAATACTCCACCAACAGTGGCAGGTCAGTGTAACCCTAATGGGACATTTTATCGTGGCCAAGTTCGTTTGAAATGCATATATATTTTGTCATAGTACATTATTTAGGCAGCCATTCAATCAATATTAGTGGTAATGGCGATCATATGCATTCCCTGGATGCTTTTTACAAAACCATTTATTTTGAGAAAAAGGAATATCAGCTCAAAACGAGTGTGTTACTATTTTTAGCTGTTACTCTTTTACTATTGACATTTTTAGACTGAAAATTTGAATGGGAAAATTAATGATATTGGAGGTGTAGAACGAATTGATTTGGGAGCCGGTGATAATTTATCTGTAACTCAAGAAGTAGAAGATGAAGTAGGCTTTTGCTAGTTTTAATATTTATACGAACTTCATTTTCTCTTTAGATCGATAGATAGTTTGATTGATTAATAGATCAATAGATAGTTTGATTGATTGATTGGTCGATTGATATATGGATAGATATATTGATTGATAGGTTGATTGATTAATTAATCGATTGGTTGATATATAGATCGATAGGTAGTTTGATTGATTAATTGATCGATATATAGATAGAGATAGATAGATATTGGTAAGAATAGTCCTAATTTTTGATGGTTCTATTATTTTAAGAGTATTTGTGTGTTGTTTAAATATTGGAAATTTTGGTGCGTGTTTTAAAAGATGAAATTTTAATATTTTACAGGAAATTGTTTGATTTATGAAGTAAAATTTTGGAAATTATTGATGTTAAATATTTACAATTCCTAAACAGCATCGAATATATATTTCCGGAGAGATATTTAGCTTATTGTATTCAACATGAATATCATGTAAATTATGCATCTGAATTGCGTGTATATTGCATGTTGCTATTAATAGGATATTGACATTGTTTATAAATTGTATGTTACTATTTATTAACGTCTCATATGGCTTATTCAGTCACAACTCAATGAATCCGCTATAATCAATAATCACGTGAGAAATATTAAAATAGTAATGCAACTTTATTTCTGTCCCATTTTATTACATAATTCAATAAAATTGGAAATTATAAATTTTAGATCATTTTTTAATTTTAATCAATAACTTCTCTATTATGTGAAAATCTACTTTTCCTCTAATAGAAAATGCTATAATTTACCAAAGTATTTATAATAAAATTTCAACACTTTGATAAATATTATAAATTTAATTTAAATAAATCGCTTTGAAATTTTGGTTAAAACTCCTGGTAACGATAGCTAAATTTAGAGTTCATATGGTTTGAAATAGACAGTGCTATAAAAGCTTAAAATTATTGGATCAACTAAAAAATAGAATGTAAGTAAATATATTTATTAATATAAACGAACAAATTTTAAAACTCCATTAAAATCATTTTTAAGAATATTGTCTCTAAACATCCACTCTTCTAGATACAATGGCAATTTTACTTTTTTAACCCTCTTCATAGATTTAATTTTACTTTTTTGTCTTGCCCAGTAATTTTCTATGGCTTTCAAATGGCTTAATAAACTGTGTTTTATGGTTTACTGTTGAATGGGCCAAATTTCCATTTTTTTGGTATTTAGATATTCTTTCCATTCATCAGACCATATAATATATCGATGCAAGCACATTCTGTTAATTATTGGTAATAGGGTTTTTTGAGACATATCTGGTACAATACACATATCCTTTACTAGGACTATAACTTGTATCAGCAATACCAAAAACCCAACCATACCAAGGACAAGTTCTAAGGTCTAAACCAAATTTTGCTAAACATGAACCTGATCTGACAGATTTTGTAGTTTTTAATTTACTGCAAATGGGATTCATTCACTTCCAGAACTTTCCTCCATTAATTTTAAAATTAACTTTCTAAAAACCTATATTAATAATAGGGTTTAAACAAAAAGATTTATTTGATAAATTTGTGAGGTAAAAAATCTGTTAATTTTTAGTTGATTCAAATCATTATTATTAAACTCAATTACATTACAGTCTTCTGAATAATAAAGAGATTTAAATCCAGTTATATTTACTTCATAAAAAATCTCTTTAAAATTCCACGATATTCAAGCATATCTTTTCGAGATGTTTATAAAATAATTTTCATCTTGGAGTTGAACTGTAAAATTTAAAAAAAAATAGCAATATCAATAACACAAATATCAAAAATATAAATTTTTAAAAGATTTGTTTTTAAAATTTTAAATACACTTTAAATAATTTAGATTTAATAGTGTAAAATATTTGTTTTACGGATGTCTAACATTAAAATGAATATAAACATTACAAGCTTTGTGATACCCAGTTGTAAATCCTAATAGTAGACTAGTTTCGAGGAGACGCGAAGATTTCTCTTCGCGCCAGGTAAGTATACAATATTGCTGATTCAACTCTATTGCATACTTTCCCTGTTACATTGGAAATCACATCACTTGCAAATTAGCTTAAATCACAGAAAAAATATCTGCAAACTTGTAAACATGGGGTATGAAAAATCTAATTCGCCTCTGGAGACGCCGTCTATACACAGAAACTGTTTACAAGTGCATCCGTAAACCTTTAGCATTTTTAAATTGTAATGATGTAAAATATTTTTTTACGGATGTCTAACATTAAAATAATATAAACATTATAAGCTTTTTAATTTATATATTATATGAACTTTTTTCAATTTGCTCCTATGATTTCTTTTCAATTGACATTGTATTTATATTATTAGAGTCTATAACAATTAACTTTTCACTCATAATTCCCAAATTTATTTCGGTACAAGCTGTAAATAAAATAATTAATTAATTATTATTATTAAAATATTTTTGAGACAATTACTAATAATTTAATATCTACAATAACATTTCAATCAATAACCATTCATAAAAATTGTATAAATTAAAACATTTGTTTTTTTATTTAAAATCTAAAATTATTTTTAATAATAAATAATTAAAATTATTTCGATGTTAAAATTTTGTTTTTTAATTTTTCTCCTCGCAGATATAGTTGTCTTTCTTATATTCTCACATTTTTTAAATCCTCGCAATTATTATTATTTTTGTCGGGGTTCGTATAAAATAAGCTCAAAATAAGTTGGAATGTGCAAAGCATTGAATGTGTAAATCAATAAAATTCAAAAATCTAAAATTAATTAAAATTTTGAAAAAAAAATCAAGATGACGTATTTTGAGGGCAATTGGTATGTACGGATAGCGAACATTGAAACGAACACAGATATACTGATATGAAACCGATGGGTGGGGCCAGAAAAAGATATTCAAGAAATACAAATTAATTAAAAATAAATGAATAATTTATTAGGTATGTGGGTAACCCTAGGCATGTAGATAATCCAGCACACGTGGGAAACTCGAGCGGTAAACAAGTGGATAATATCATTAGGTTTCCTTTCAAAATGATTAGTTATAAATTAGAAAAACGAGATATGTGAACAAAAGCAAGATGTCGCTTGTTCATTTATTCTGTTTTTCGAAATTTTGGTCGATGCTAATTTAATTGTGCGAGTAAGCAGGATGAGCAGCAATATAAAAGTAAGTTACAATGTTTGGCAAATTACAGTTTGTCGAAAAAAGAGAATAAAGAATAAGTAATAAATAATAAGAAGTTTAGACAATTCAAATCTTAAGATAAAAATCATTACCAAATATGAATAAACCCTCAGTGTCACCTGATTTCGATTTTTATTAAAAAGTGCAGAATTAAAAGACTGCTATTTGAGAACTTTGTATCGAAATTTGTTGATATTTAATAGTTTTTTTAAGTTTGGTTTTATCTTGATAATTGTGACAAAAAGCACGAGGAGTCAGAATCAGTACCGACTTTAATAGTTATAACCCAACATTATTATATGGAATTTTTATCGTATGAATTAGATAAATTATAAGTGATATAATCCCGAAATATATATACATAAAATAATAATAAATAATTCCTTTTGAAAATGTTGATAAATCTTGTAAAGTTTTGCTGGGTTATTAAATAATTTAAACAAATTGTTATCTGATTCAGTATATCCTTATTTTGAAAGAAAACAATTAAATTTCGATTTCATTACAGCAATTCAATTGTCAATAATTGAATATCCAACTTAATTCTAAGTTCTATTACATATTATTTGATCCTAGGGAAAACCATCTCGATCTATTCTCTTACAAAATTGATGTGACAAAATCAATTAAAATTATTTTCAGTCTGTATTAACTAAGTAATCTGCAGCAATCACTGACTCTAAACATTCAGCGAAATTTCGATAATCCTTTTCTTTTACTAGGTACGATAGAATAAATTAGATTTGCCTTTCGCATTCATCTTATCCATCTGCAGCTGCCATTTTAAAAAATCTTCAATCTGAATTAAGAAAATAAATTTTAAATATTTTGCTGCTGCTCGATATGTCAAGTTCTCAGGGTTTTCTTTCCTACTAAAATGATTTTCGTTGTCAATAAATTTAAATTAATTAGTTTCTATTTCGTTACTTAAGGATATCGCAGTCAATTTATAATTTATATATTTGTATTCAACTTTCCACCTTCATAAATATTAATTTTTCTATTTTTAACTAATTTTGGCACTTAGATTTGTTTTCCAGATTTAAAATTTAACTTTAAACTTTAATTAATTTGCATTCGGAATCCACTAACCCACTTTTTGTGTTGAAAACTATATTCTAACAGTTAACATTTTATCATATACTTCGTTTTTCTATTTTTAAAAAAATCAATAATTTATAACTTAAAATACACATTATTGTGTGTTGAAAGAATTATAGATTGGAAAAAATAAGTAATACATACAGACAAAAGATAGTAATAACAATGAAATTAGCAACGAAATTAAATGTTTCAGTCTTTTTCAAAAATTTTTCAAAGTCATTTAATTTTTAATTATGAATCTTTAAATGACAAAAAATAATCTTAATTCAATTATTTTATAAGAAATCTTAAATTCTTATTTAACCCTTTCTAAGGTGGTGGCAATATACTGTACACCATTTTAAACTAATAAAAATATCTAAGTGTAACGCTGTCGGTCATCATTTTTACTTTTGGTACAACTACTGACATATATTGAGCCACAAGAGAACAAATTTATTGTATTTGAAACCATAGATGTGTTTTCCCGCTATATTTATTATAATTATTATTAATAAACTTTGAGTTTTACATCACTTTTAGTTTCCTTTGCCTTAGAAAGGGTTAATACATAAGTATATTCATGTGTAATTAATGTATAAAAAGACGATTTCTTGGTAGCAGCATTAATTAAATATTAAACAAGTAAATGATAATATAAGCCTTTTGCTGCAAAGTATATATTTCATTTTATTAAATATATACTTTGCATCAAAAGGCTTATATTATTGTTGGGTATTTTATGCAAGTCACTGTCTGACTCCTTCGTGTTCTTTTTGAAATTAAGTAAACAGCCCAACACAAACATCTTTATTCAGTTACACTTTGGTTACACTTTTTATTGATTCAACCACACTTGATACAAACCTTTTTTTGGTCTGCACTTTTCAATACAACCGTAAATCTTACGTAGGGATAAAACTTCCAACGGGAGATGTCCCTTTCTGGTACGCTCGATTTAAAATATTCAATTGACACTAAGTTCAAAGTTTTCTTTGTTACTCTCGTTAAATTTCTCGTTTCCTATTCTTCGACAAACTCGCAATTATGTTTCCTTGCGGGTCGCATTTATACCCATCTTGTAATTGATTTTACTTTGTTAAAATATTCTGGATCCAACTTCCCCTGGATTTCCTCTTGTCGCTCTAATTGCTTTGAGGAATTTGCTCGTCTCCTTTGACGGCTTGCCCCAATTTAATTTTAGTCGGCTTATTTAATTGCCTTTCCTAATTTGATTGATAATTCAGGTTCCCTCATATCACTCCGGTTTTCCATTGTCTTGGGTTTCCCATTAGCTCGGGATCTCCATCAGTTAATTAATTTTTGTTTTTTGTAATTTATTCCTTCTAGGGACCCCCATTGATTTTATTTTATTATAGTTGAAGTAGTCTTATTATTCAGCATCCGCCAATACCAGTTTCCCCCGAAAAATATTCATTTTAATTTGATTTTTTTAATTAATATTTTGTACTTGAAATTTTTTTGTGAATTTGGTGTTTTTATTGATTTTTCACCTCAGTTTTGTACCTTTTTTGTTGAACCCCAACATTACTAGTTAATAAATAAATGAAAATATATTGCATATGCACACTAAGTCCTCACCAGACTTAACCAAAACCAAAAGGCAAATTTTATAAAATAAGGTAATTTATTTAAATTTAAAATATAGAAAAATTAAATTTTATTGAAATTATATTTTAATAATATATTTCAATTTGTTTACAATGTTGTAGATGTTTTAAAAACATATCAAGTGAACAATAAAAGAAAAAGACGGAATTAATTAGGGATAAAGGGAAAAAATAAATATAAATTAATAAGCCCTGCAGAAATGACTTACTATTAATTTTTAATTAAATAATGAAAGTGTAATGATTGATTCTGTCATTGACTTTGTTCTTACATCCTTGCTTCTAATGTTCTCTGATATTTTGTCAAACAACCTTAAAAATATTAATGAATTGTTAAAATTCATTTGTTCTGGTCTTTTGGCATCTTATAGTCACTATTATTTGGGACTTTAAAATAAAAAATATTGTTCAATCGATTTTTATATTCTTTACAAATGTGTTCTTTTCGTTTTCTTATTGAAAGCATTATTTAACAATATTATATTTTTATCGTTTTATGTATTTTTAAATTTTTGCATTTATTTATTGTATAATGATTGCCATTTAAATATTATTATTAGTACATTTTATATCTGCCCATTATATATCAGATTCAAATTTTATTGGCTCATAAGGATCTGTTGTTCAATTTTTTTTGGTCTTATTGTTGTTGGGGTTCGACGAGACAGTCACAAAAACAAGATGAAAATAAATAAAAACATCAAATTCACATTAATAATTTAAAGTACAAAAATATTAATTAAAAATCAAAATCAAAATAATAATGAATATTTTAACGGGGAAACTAGTATGGCCGGATGCCGAACAAGGAGATGGGTTCATATATAATAAAAATAAAGTCAATCGGGGGTCCCTAGAAGGAAATAATTACAAAAAACTAAAAATTGATTAATGGAAACCCCGAGCAGTGTGAGAGGACCCGATTGGGCAATTAAATATGGTTGAGACAATTGAATTAGCCGACAAGAGATTAAATTTGGGGTGGGTTGTCAAAAAAATGAATAAATTGAATAAACCAATTGGGTCGGCAAGAGGAAGGCAGGAGAAAAATATCCAAAGTAATTTGATAAGGAGATAATATGATTACGAGACGGGTATAAAAGCGATGGCAAGTAGTCAGAATTACCAGTAGGTCGAAGAAAGAAAAGTTATAGTATAGCTAAAAAAGCATTATTTAACAATATTATATTTTTATCGTTTTATGTATTTTTAAATTTTTGCATTTATTTATTGTATAATGATTGCCATTTAAATATTATTATTATCACATTTTATATCTACCCATTATATATCAGATTTAAATTCCATTTTCGCTCATAAGGACTCTTGTGTAATTTGTTTTTGGTCTTATTTTGGTTTTAGGTCAAGTAAAATAATTTTATTTTATTTTTCAGTTTGAGTTCGGTGAGTGCCTAGTGCATCAGTGTATCCATACAATTGAATATTGTCTCGGTTGTATATCTAATACAGCTTCATATTTGAGATTGTGGGCATTAAGTTTAGCTCATGGACGTTTGTTTTTGTGATTTTAGTGAAAATCTAATCTAGCCTTAATATTTGTAGAATTATCCGAGGTTTTGTGGGAAATGGTTCTGAGAATAGGTTTATCGCAATCCAGCTATTTCGGTTCAGTCGTGCTTTTTATCGTATTTGCATTTTGGTCATCACTAACTGTTTTTGTTCTTCTTTTAATGGAAGGTTTGTCAGCCTTTCTCCACGCGCTTCGATTGCATTGGTTATTTCATTATTTGTTTTACAGCTTTTTTTTAAAAATCGATTTTAGGGTTGAATTCCAAAATAAGTTCTATTCCGGCAATGGTTATAAATTTATTCCGTTTTCATTTGAATTTATTAGTGAATCAAAATATGAAGAATAATTCTAATTGTGATAGATTTAGTTATCTTCTTTTAATTTCCTCGTAATCTCATTTGGTTTTGTTTTGACTTTATTTATTTATAAATAGATAGATATTTTGTCATTATCGTGACGTGTGTGTGTGTGTGTAATTTAGTATAAGTTTAACATTAATAAATTTTAGATTTTATTTGATGCTTTAATAAACTAACTATAATAAACAGTTTTGAAACATTTTCATAGTTATTTCTCTATAAATTACCTAATTTTAATATTCTGTTGGTGCAGATGAAATTTTATGTTGACACTATTGAGTTAATTTTCTAACCTAAATTTTTAGAAATATCAAGTGTACAAAATATACAATTGTGTTTCTTTTCCTTCTTGGTATAACATTTTTTTGAAACGCTACATTTAATAATGATGTTGAATTCAAAAATTTCATAATGAGATACGTATCGTATTTTGTTGAGTTCCAATTTAAGCAAAGTGAAACGTTGGTTTTAAAAATTCCGTGATGGAAATAAATCGTTCGAAAATGAATCTCAAATCAAAGTTAATAATGACGTTTTGAAAACCCTGGTTTAAGTCAAACATCTCAGGAACTTGCATGCTGAATTCAAGTTGATTATGCAACAATATTACAATATAGATTCAAAAACATGGGTGCCTATTGAATTTGTTGCATGTTCTTCACATCTTCGGTGAACTAACTGTGAACCATTTCTGAATAGAATAGTGATGTACGACAAAAATAGATATTTTATGATAATTATGAGAGATCAGTTCAGTAGCTAGATAAGAATGAATCCTAAAAACCCTCATTACATCCAAAGTAGTTACAGCTTTAAGTTTTGTAGATAAGACTTAATAGATAGGTACTTCTCATTTAATTTGTTTTAAGTGTAAGTATCTTTAGTATATTTTTTAATTTTTAAAATTTCTGATTGATATATTTACTATAAATGGTATTTGAGAAATCAAGTAATTCGGTGATTTTAAAATTAAAATGTTTTTAATTTTTGCGATATACCGCTATCGCTGAAAAGTAGAGTAATCAGTACAAAAATACTATCAATCATAAAACGTCAATGTTGAATTAAATAAAAGTCATATTGAAAAGTTAATTTTTATCCCACCTGTGTCTGCAAATTTGTTTATGATTAAATCAAAGTCTATTTTATCAAGTTTTTGCTTCTCTACATTGAGAATTTCAAGATCACAGACACGATCTCATCCCATCGATGCCTTTATATATGAGAGATTGAATTTCAGCTTCTTAATGGAACACTCATAACAGTTTATAGATATTGCAATTGCTTGAAGAATTTGCAGAACAATGCGTAAATTTAGAAAGATATCATCACATTAAAATATAATGAAATAAATAATATCAAGGGGCGTCGATGAAGTATCATTTTTCGTAGTTAATCGCATTTTACAGTCAGTTCTTCGCCATCAACATCAGTGTTATAATTATTTGTATGATCAGAGCAAGTATTGCGAAGGGTATTCAAATCCACTCTCTTAACAAGACTGAATATTCAATAAAATTCTAAGTTTTGAGTTCAAGTTATTGAGACACATGAATTTCATTGTCTTCTTTTTCTAATTTTTTTTAAACTTCAACTTCACATTCTAAACATTTGATTTTGTCATTGTTAACGGCGCATTCACACAAACTATAGCGTATTGTGTTGATTTGTATTTTCAATGCGTCAAGGTCAAATGCCGCATCCGTGAAATCCATGCTAATGTCCCGAAAACGTTTATTAACCAATCAGTTTTTGGATAATGTGGATGCAGAAATACAGTAAGGTCAAAGAGCGAAATATGATTGGAATTGAGTTTACCAAGGAAGAACTGCGTTGAGATAAAGAGCAAACTCACCCAGGACGACCATAAAAAAGCTGTGTCGGATGGAGAATGATATCTATGACGGACTCATTCCGGTTGCAGATGAAGAATTATCACCTCCAATGGAATACGAATGGAGACGAGAACTCCTATGATATCTTAAACAAGAGCTTTTGGTACTGACGAATTGACCCTGGCGTTGAAGCCGCTAGGAGCGGAGCAGATCCTGAATTCGGAGCTCCTGTGAATCTAATCACTAACTAGCTAACTTATTTTATCATAGGATGAATTATAATGAATATAATAATAAATAGATTTGTTTTGAAACCACATCCAATTCTAGTTTAAAACCAAGATATCTATGTCCCTAAAACATTTAATATTTATCGACAATCACACAAATGTCATCATTGATGGGCAAAATAAAACAACATGCCAGAGCAGTGTTGGTTACTTAGGGGTGTGTCATTTTTAATTATAGATAAGTTAGGGGTAATCATATATATTCACTCGACTCTTTCCTAAGCACCTCCTTGACTATTGTACTTTAACCAATTGTGTACCCATGGCGACAACCATGTTGGTACTGTACACAAAGGCGAAAAAACAATGAGCAGGTGAGCTCTATTGCTAAAACTACTCCCCATTGTATTTTCTCTTCGGGTTCTAGACGGCCGATAGAAGGTCTTACGTCATTAATCATTTTCTATTTTTACTTTCTACTTTTCCTTTTTATTCAGCTATGGTCCTCATTTCTGAATGTTTTCTATTGTTTCTTTTCAAAGTTTTGTGCAGGGATGCGCCCTTATTTTTCTGTCGTAAATCATTATGTGCTTTCCATAATATTTGTCGATAAATGTCGTTCCATATTTTCGGTGGTTCTTGTGAAAATGTAACTTAATTCTTCAAAATTTTGAGTAGGTGTCTGCCCTTGTTCCCAAGTTGATAGACATGTTTCCACACTCCCCATAAAAATTTTGAGCAGGGATCTGCCTGTATTTCTAATCCTGAACTATCGGGTATCTTAACTATTCGTGGTTTCTGTAAGATTGCCTAAACCTACTTCATCTACCGACAATTGGACATAACTATCCTATGATTTCTCCTAACTCAGAAATATCTATGAAAATAAGAGTGACTGAGCCTCCTATACTATCTAACTCTAAATAAGGCCCTAAACTATCGTAAATTGACTTTACCCTCTCCAACCGTTCATATCCCTATCTATATCCCCTAACCCGATGGACCCAACTGGCGAAACATCTGTCGACTAATAGCACGTAGTGCCGCCCGTTCACAAACCTTCCCCAGCCCAGAGCATCGATACATAAATATCATGAAAAACCACCCTACATTATAATATTATCCAAAAAAAAGACAAAAATATCATAAACAAGACTCAAGAATCAATTAAAAACAAATCCAATTAAAAATTTTATTCAATCCTACAAATTACATTTTACATCATATAAATTTGTCATTAATAAAATCAAACTCATCTTACTCCTATTAAAATATTATTCCAAGTTAAAATTAAAATGAACAGACACAAAATTAGCCAAACAAATTGAATTACTAAATCCTAAAAATTACATATTATTTCATATAAATTTATCATTAACATAAAATTAACAAAAATCAAATTTACCTCACCACGCATGCATAACTGACAATCGAGAGCTACGGGATTTGAATTGTCTACTGTAGCGATTTTCAGTTAACCAGTTGAGCGTGTCCAAAAAAATGAAATTTCACTCAGTATTTATACTGATTGAATTATACGCCTACGCATTCTCTGCTACTATATCCAATTAGAATGCGAGGCAATTCTGGTTAATTTTTTCATGCATGCATGAATGTGTGCAAATGTTTAATTTTTAATTTAATTAATCAAAATTCTATTTTTTATTAATTTTTAAGATTTATTTTTATAATTCTATAATTTAAATGGTTTTTGCTAATTTTAATTTAGTTTTACCAGTTTTTATAATTTAAATAAGTTTAGTTAGTTTTATTTTAGTTTCATTAATTTAAACAATTTTGATTTATAAGTTTTATAATTTAAATAATTTTGTTGGTTTTATTTTTAGTTTTCATTAAACAATTTAGTTTTATAAATTTTATGGTTTATCTAATTTTATCACTTTTATTCTACTTTTTATCATTTTATCCGTTTACTAGATATTTTCTTTTAAATTTTACATTTATATATTTAAAAATTTTCCATATTATTAATTAATTTATTACCCATTATTTTATTTATTATTATTTTAATTTTTAGTTGTTAGATATTCCGAATGCTATTTCTCCTAATGGTGTTAGCGTTCCTTTATTTTATTACCCGGGTCTTATTTATCATCCATGTGTTATGTACTTTAGTTTGTATTGATTGGTGTTTTAATTTAACTTGGTGCGATTTTTATGTTATATATTTTTGATTCATTTGTTGGCGTATGTGGGGAGAAAAGGAAAATTTATCACCAGATATATGATCATATCCATTCGACTCAGACCTTTCCCCAACATACTCCAAATGACTTCATTAATATTCCCTCATGTGAGCCCGTGGTGATGGTCCACGTTGGTGCTGCCCACACGGGTTGGAGTTGGTTAACAGGTGAGCCCCTGCCTTAGGACTACTATTAACCCACTCGCGGTTCGGGTTCCACGGTGCCTAAGAAGGTCTTACCCATATCCATACGTATAACCCGGTCCGATCCTGGTCCGAGGGAACGATTTTTAGCCTAATTACCTTTGCTCCACATCATCCTTTCATTCACCCTGATTGTACAATCATACATTCTAAAAATTTACCACTAAGAAGTCAAACAACAATATATTGAAACCATAAACAAAATTACGCCCAACAATTAATAAATCAACAGAGTCTAGATCACTTGCAAATATATAAGGCTGTCAGTTTGTTCACAGTCGATTAGCAATTCGAGGAAAGAATCGAGACCGATTGGAAGTCACTTTACACAAAACCTTCTCCATCGGCAATCATCTCATCGATGTCGACAGGTAGCCGACAGTCCGATATAAATTTGATGCCTTCGGCAGGAACAATTCGAAAGACTTCTTTCATGGGGATTGAATGGGTGGACGATATTTCTTTGATTGTCGATTGCGCTGCGGATAATGACGCTTCGAGTGCTGTCATTGCATCTCTACGTTTCTGATTCTTCTCTGCTCTGGTTGGTCGCTTGGGTTTACGAAGTGGCCGATTGTTTTCTACTACAGATGTGACGACAGGTGCCACGAGAACTGGGGCCAGAATAGGGTCAGAAGGACCGCCTGCCATTGGCCGATAACCCGACAGTACTGGGGCTGGGATGGGCGGCAGATGTGAGCCATGCCCCTGGCAGTTTGAGGTGGAAGATGTAGATGACTGGTGGTGAAGAGGAAAAACATTTGATTCATCCAGGACGGGAAATTCTCGCACCCGCTTGGCCAGTTCCGCCTCCGTATAGACCTTGTGGAGGGCTTCGGACTGGACTTTGATCGTGAGCCTTTGACAGCGGCTCTCCTCCAGGAGGCTGTCTCGACAGTGCTCTAACCTGAGAATCTTACTCCGCTCTTCCTTCATCTGTGGCGGGGAGAACCACGTTCCTTCGTATAGATCTATACGCTTCTTGAGAGCCCCAATATACAGATGGAGTTGGGCGATATCCGCGTTCTTGTCGGCACAAGAAAAACACGGGCGAAGTTCCTTGGCAGTGTTGGACGGTGTAGTCATCTAAAGATTCAATCAGTTTTTATGCTTATTCGTAACAGTTGTTCGTGTGGGATATACAATTTGGGACGTGGGCTTTGTAGTTTCACCAAGCATTCCATTCAACGATAGCCCAAAAAATCTTACAGTCTATCACTGTTTACAGTTATTTAATCGCAAGCATTCAAATTATTTCACCCAATCCCTATAACCTGAGAAAAGAAAACGGGGAAAATCTTGAAAATAATTCTCTCGATATAAAACTCAACCCTTTGATTTACCTTCGGGCTGGACAATCTCCGTACGAAAAACACGTTCATTCATTTATTACGATCAACCTTATTCCCCTTATTATACCTTTTATTATTAAAAAATTTCTAATTTCGTTGCTGTATTTTGTCGATGTAGACGAGCATAATATTATAGAAAAATAATTCGCGGGGACTGATAATAACTTATGTTATTAACTCGATCAAAGTTATAAAAGTAATCAAAAATATTAGTTAGAGTTAAGCTATAAATTAAAATCTAATCATTTTAAATAATGCGTCGCAATCGTCGTCATGGAAACGTCTACCTATAGTCATGCGTTATGAATGAATTTCCTGTGTGCTGATGTTCATCGTTACATCTGTTGTTGTGCACAGGCTATTAAATTGAATAGTGGTTTGTACTATTAGGACAAATTTTCAAATACACTAAGTTGTGTTGAAGAAAATCCATTCCCTTGCTCCTGCATACTGTTTCACTATTTTTAGAAAAAGTCGTGTTATCACGTAATCATTAAGTCATCAAAAATTTACTACCTTAATCGTAGATCGACTCCTATGCTACCTAGTGCAAAGTGGACTAGTGTGTGTATATCTATTTGCATTCTCAAGTTAAGGCAATGTGGATTAAATATCAGTTTTCCTGGACAAGTAGCAATATTGGACAAATCGGGGGAGTCAGATTAAAACACCACGAGTAGGCGGCAAATCAGTAGATTACTGAGTAAGCTTGCTTTTATTATCCAATTCTCTTTTACGATGTTGATTTAGGACAACGACTATCAACTTATTCACTCAACAATTCCTACTAAAGCTCAATACACTATCTCCTCTTCCAAGACATTATCGGCTATTCACGACGGCTAACTTCCAGCTAGCTAAGATTAATCGACGAACTTTGATATCGCTGGCAACTATCTCCTTTAAGCTTATAGTGAGTATTTTGATAATTTATTACGAGATGTTTACTCTCCTGTCAGAAAGAAAAGGTTTATCACTGATATCGGCAATTCAAGGACAACAGTTCAATCTAAGAGTACATCGACGATGGATGTAGCCGCTAACGTCCTGGCGACGCAAATCAGGTAGAATCTCGGAAATGTAGGATGTTACAGAAAATGTTGGAATTTCTCACAAGTTCTCTTTCTAACTATGCTGACGGACAAGCTAAATACGAAAAGATCTTCCTATTCTACGGTGATTCTCACCAAATCAGTACTGGACATCAATGTCGATCTCAACCTGGATTATTCTCCTTTGGGATTTATTCATCTTTACCACTGTTGGAGATTTTCGGTGTGACTGAATGAAACGATGGGATACTCTATTAACGATCGCACTCGGCGATGAAACTTCAATTCCTACTCAGATCTCGACTTGCAGAGTTTCTTCACCCCTCATGACACACCCAAGAACGGCATTCATTTCTGCCACAGTTCCTGCACCGTCATGAGGGACCAATCAACCCATTTCCATTCAATAAATTAAAAATTTGTGCAAAATTTATACCATTATCAAAAATGAATAATAAATGAATAAATAAAATTTACCCGGCGACCATATCATTTGGGCTCCAAGTATGATGTCTCCCTTGCCATACCATTGCACGTTTGATCGTAACATTAATGAGAATCTCATAAACTCTTATCATTTTCTCGAAGCATCTAGTTTCTACGACATCTTCTGGATGCATATTCTGAAAATTTCTCGCGGCTGTCCATTTTGCTGTGGCATATCTCTCGCTCGTCCACATCATACCTGAAGCTCCCAGATGGTACAGTCGCCGGCACCATGAAGAAAGGCTGTTTTTCATTTGAATAAATTTATTATATGAAATTGTTTTTCATTATATTTACAAAAAAAAATTAACTAGATTAAACTAACAACCATAAATAAATCAACGGCTGAGACATACTTCAAGTTTCGAAAACTGGATTAAATAGATCGAATTTGAATTTGTCCTTAATAGATTTGTCGTTTGATTCCTATGTATTCCTTGTCTAGATTCGGTTTCGTAGTCTCTGAAATAGTTCGCTGTAGAATAGTTTAGTTAAATGTTCTGCAATCTGTAGAATATTGGTTAAAGTAGTTTGGTAGGCTGCTAGCTAGTCCTGTAGAGTATTTGTTAAAGTGGTACTCTACAGATATTTTCCGTTCCTTATATATTATTTTTCGTCCAATCAGGACACGACTTGTTTGTAATTTTATTATTTATTATTATTTATATGTTTTTAATGTAATATACTAGATTTTAATGACCTTTCTTATTATTATATTTATTTTATTTATTTTCCTATTTTTTACTATTTTTCTCCTATTTTTTATCGCTATTTTATTGTAATATAATTTTTTTTGTTTTAATTAGACTTAAGAATGGTTTTATTTTCATTTTGTTTCTTTAATTCTCTTTTATTTTTCCTAAATTTTGTTATTCTATTCTATTTTATCTGTTGTGTGCCTTAGACCATTTCCCTTTTGTCTTATTTCTAAATCTTAGGGGTTTTATTTATTTTGGCTACTTATTCCTATGTCTTTTATTGGTATTTTATTGTTTCTACCTATTTACTACTGAGATTTGGCTGTAATTTATTTTTTATCTTATTTTGTTTATTTTCTCGAGGTTCGTTTCCCTATTCAATCCAGTTTCCTCAAATTCAAAATTTAGCCCAACACATTAAAACAAGCTCTCGATTCTCGGTTCTAGCCCAACAGCAGGAAGCTCGTCAAGCGTTAATCTCCGTGCCATCTGCGCAACCAACAGGTAAGAAGCATAATAATTCGAGGTATAATAAATGGGTCAGTGCGTATGGTGAGGAGTCTGGTTGGTGGGACACACCCGAAAGACGGTAAATGAACTTGAGAATCAGAAACCTTGTAGGACTATCATTGAAGGTATAGAGTTTTAAATAGAATAATACAAGCAATCAGAAAATCGATTGTCTATGAAACAATTGTCTGGCAGAATATTAACAGCGTGCTGATAGTACACTCACCTTTTATTCACCAACCTCAATTGATACATTGCCAACACTGTTGGGGAACTTAAATAGATAACGTGAATTTCTTTTGTAGATGGATTGAGTTGGCCACAACAATCGATGGTAATTAACATCGGCCTACAACCAGCCTTACGATCCCCAGTAAATGCAGTTCATACTTTATTTTAGTTTGATAATCCTAGAATTGTTCAAATTTTAACTGGTGCAGTTATAATTAAAATAATTTATTAAAATTTTTTTTTCTATAATAATGAAAAGCTTTTCTGTATAAAGACTAAAAAATATAAAAGTAAAATTAAGCTTATGTTCTTCGATAATTGATTTAAGTTATTTAAAGAAAAATAGCTTGCTTTTTAATAAAATGATTAATTCAAATTTTACATTTTAATTTCCAATTACATATTTATTCTATTTATCGATGAAAATTATTTTTTTGTTTCTTTAGTTCACATTTATTTATTTAGGTTTTGCTAACTAATTATTAGCAATAAAATATTTAAATATGCATTCCAAATGTTACTAATTAAATTTTTATATTTAATTAAATGTTATATTTTAATAATCTATATATTCATTTAATTATATTGTACATTTCATATTTAGTTTATTTGCTTATAAGATATCTGGGGTTTAAGAAAATATATGGTATTCTGATAAATTCCTTTTATTATTTATTATGGCCAGTGAGTGCAACGAATCAGTTTATAATTCAATTAATGGTCAGCAGGATAATGAAAGTAGTAAATATTTTAAAATGATTAAATTTATAAATTTTAGGCAATAGTGAAGATGATTTAATTGACTTAGATAAAGTTCTTCCTGTAGAAAAAGATTCTAATTGGCTATTAGAATCAAATAATAATGGTTCAGATTTTTATGTTTCCTTTAAAGAATTACGATTTTCTAATCCTTTAATTAAAAATGTTATAAATAATATTTATTTAAATGGAAAATCTAAGCACGTTTTACATCATTTAATGTATTGGAATGATCGTATGACTATTAGCTGTGATAATTATGCATATTTATGTACTCCGTACAAATCAGTCAAGGAATCTAAAAAAAGACTATCTTTGTCAATAAATGGCTCACGCGTAGTTGAAGATGACAGTGAAAGCCCAACCGATTCATTAAACAGTAATGAATCATTGCATAAAATTAATGTCGGTAATGTAAATAATACTGGTCATCATATCGATTTAATCAATGATAGAATGACTCAATCAAGTATTACTGATTACAATTTGAAACAATATGTGCCGCAGGAATCTGAGAAGCTACCATCAACAAAAAATTCTTCATCACAAAATGTTCTCAGTCGCACTTATGACAAAGAAGACCTTGAAATTCTCAAACAGAATCAAGCATTTTCTCACAGTGTTTATGTGCCACATATATCTGGATCAAAAATTGAACAGTATTCAGAAGTCGAATCCCGTGAAAAAGTTCCAACTCAAAGAAATCTGTCATTACGTAAAAGAAATACAGAAACTTTTAAATCGAGTTCATTTAAACGTCTTTTTCCAACTGCAGATTCTAGTAAAACAGCAAAAGATTCGATAATAAAGCCGCGCCCGAATAGTATGTATCAAATGGATAAACTAAGTAAAAATACAATTGATAGATGCGTTAAAATAAGCCAACAAAAATCATTTAATATCAATCCGAGATCTTTATTTAGAACGAATGAAAAGATTTTCGACGCAGATGTTTTAACTCCGATCAATTCTCCTCGTAATCTAAAATATTTCAGTAACAATAATAATAATAATCGAGAGTCAAGAATGAAATATTTAACAAAAAGAAATGATAGATGATATTATGTACCAAATATTTCTTGACAATTTGACATTACACGATTTAATCTTTCTACAAATAACATTCAATCTATTTTTCATGGCAATCTTGTTGAATTATTTTATTTGGTTATTTATCGCTGTTTATTTAATTATTTAAATCGAAATTATTTTCAAACTGTTCCTACTCTCGTTTTTTATAATTGATCAATTTAAACATTCTTGTGATAAGAGAAATTATAATTATTTAATGTAATGAGCAATTATTACGATCTGCAATATTAGCTTTAAAAGATTTTATATTTACAATTTTATTTCAATGTTTGTATGAATAAACTATTAATTTTTCTGATGTTTTATCTTCATTATTTCAAATTTGGCATTTTATTTTTATTGTAAAGATACTTTTGATTGTTATTTTATAAGAATAAATGTTTTAAGCTTTAATTTGTAATTTTTCATTGTGAACAAAATGCAGTTTAAGTCTGCTAAATTATTTTAGGATGTGATAAAGCAAACTGGTAATTGCAATTACATAAGTATTAGGTTGATAAATAAGAAATGTCGGATTTTACTGGTTAACTTTAAAAGAAAATGACTCATTTCATATTAAAGTTTATTAATTAAAATAAAATACGTTACTATCTAAACACATTTTTGCAATTAGAAACAAGTTTGTTAATTCCAGCAACATAAAAATCAGGAGTTCTGGAGTTGACGAACTGGTTGAAGGCCAATTCAACATCACATTGGTTTATAAAGTATTTCTTGATTAGGAAGTTGTTTAGATATTTCAAGAAATAGAAATCTGTTGACCCCAGATCTGGCGAATAAGGTAGATGAAGCAAAGTTTCGTATCCAAACTCGTTCAAATTTTGCAGGGTCACTTTTGAAACGCGCGGACGACTGTTGTCGTGTAGAATTATTGGTTTTTTCTGAAGATTAAACCTGGCCACATACACTGAACTTTTTTATACATTTCATCGATTTCACAAACGTATATCCTCGTCATAATCGTCTTATCCGATTTCGGGAAATTGTGATGAATCAGACCGGCTTGTGATCACAAAACAGTCAATATTATTTTGATTTATGCAATTTCTGTTTTGCAAAATGTTTCGGCGTTCATTTTAATCCAACCACTAAGCCGATCGTACAGGATTTATTTCTCATCACACGTTATAATCTGATTGATAAACGAATTGATTCTGTTACGAATAAGCAGCGCCGATGATACTTCATAACGGCAATTTGTTTGTTTTTCTTGCAATTCGTGCGAGACCCATTTGTCTAGTTTTTTAGTATTCCCCATTGCTTTGAGATGTTTCAGAACTTATGAATTTATTAGGACAAATTCCTTAGCAAGCTCTCTGAATGTTATACGTGAATTGGCTTCAACTAATACCTTTAATTTGTTGTCGGCTACCATGCACATTATCTTCAAGGCTCTTCTTTCCATTTCCAAACCATTTGACCTATCATTTTACGGTACGTTAGTTAGCTATATTCAGGTCAAATGTTTCATTCGTTTTGCGATCTGTATCTGTTGCTTTTAGATCTCGTTTATATTCATGAAGGTAATTTGTTATGATTTCGTTGATTAATTACCTTAATTAATTACCTATAAACAGGCCCGGTTTTAGGCATAGGCGACGTCGGCAGCAGCCTAGGGCGCCGATTTACAAGCGGGCGCCAAATAGTTCTGCTTTTTTTATCAAGTAAATTAAATATTTTATAAACTTTCTATCTTTATATTGATATATACATATGTATGAATTTGTATATATATATATATATATATATGTATGTACGTAAAACATGTAATTCCATCGTTGTTTTAGTCCGATACCGATTAATTATTTCTTTTAAAATTTAAAAAAATACAACTGAAAATCGATTTAAAAAAATATTTTGCAAGTTCAAAAAAGTTAACTGAAAAGCGGTTTTAAAAAAAATTGTGGCAAGCGGTGAACGAAGCTTTTCGAAGCTTAAACAGATCAAAACATATATAAGATCTACAATGTCACAAGAACGGCTTGTGGGATTAGCAATATTGTCGATTGAACACGAAATGGCGCGTGATATAGATACGAAGTTGCTGCTTGAAGATTTCGCTAAACTAAAAGCACGAAAAATTAAATTTTAAATGGTTTTTGTTTTTATATATATTTTTGTGTAATAAATAAATGAAGTATAGTTATTTTATTTTCATTTACTTCTTTAATTATTGGGTTTGTTTCTAGACTAGAGGCGCCATTTTTTTAGTTTGCCTAGGGCGCCAAATACTCTAGCGTCGGGCCTGCCTATAAACATTATCATCAAATATAAAATATTGTTATTAAATTACTCGGCTGGATTCAAGGTTTAAATTGATTTACAATATGGCATTAAATAATGAAGCATTTAAACAAGTATTATACGTTACAGTTCAACTATGCATCGTTTAAGACCATTTGCATTGAATAAATGCTCCACTATTTTATTTTATTACGTAATTAATTTTAAAACTTTATGCAACTTCAATCTAATCAACATTATTAAAATTATTATTTTTATCACTATATAGTGTGAACTCTTTATATTGCAATTGAATAACTAAAACCCATCACAGAACACTTTATTAAATTTTGATCACAATTAAAACTTTTTAAACTCTATTTGCACTTTTCTTTCGCAATAATTTATAAGGTATGTCACCCAATGGGTAATCAACTTTTCTGGTAAGATAATTTGAATTTTCTTTAATTTCACTTAGATTTTATTTTTCGTTTCTCTCGAAGCTTCGCAAACGTTCACAAATTCTTTAGTGTTTTATTAGCCAACTGACAATTGGTTTTTACACTTGAAAAAGACAGTGTCGAAAATTCGTGAATATCAAAAACATCGATATATTTACATTCGAAGCATTTCTTTGATTCATAAATCGTTCCAATTGCAGAGTTTTGGGCACATTTTTTATTGATTAAAAGGTGTAGATGTTTGAAAGATAAAGTGAATATATATGAATAATAAATTAATGTATTATAATTTAATTAATTTAATAATGTATTTGAAATTTAATTATTAAATTAATATATTTATTAATTTGAAAGTGATAGGCACTACAGTTGGTACCATTAGAAAGAATAAATGTTTACTAAATTTAAAAAGAAATATTGGAAATAAAATTAAAATAAATATTACATCATATTACTTGAATATTGACAATGACCGGCTTTTTTTGAAAAAAATAATTTGCAATGTTATCGAAACTTACAAGCAAGTTTTTTCCAATTCATTTTAACACATTCGCTGCCACACACAATTTCTAATTTTTACTTGCAAGCCACATTGTGTCTATTGGTTGTTTTTAGAAATTTAATATTTTTTAATAGCATATTATCTTAATATATCATTTTCATATTTTCTCAATTAAAATATTTGCATTGCGATATCTATTAGTTGGTAGCGATTGTGTTCAGTAGCCACATTCGTTTTTCAAACCCTTCTGAGAAGTCAAACATTACTAGCTAGCATATATTTCCAACATGACTACAAAAATAATAATCGTTTAACGAGTTAACTCGTAGTTGGCGTAATAATCATATAATACGAGTAATATCATAGTTGGCAGTGAACGTGTTAAATAATAATAGTAATAATAATAATAATAATAATAATAATAATAATAAATTAATTAATAATAATATTAAATTCTAATTATAAAATGTGTTAACCCTTTGAGGGCGCCGTGCGACTATATTCGCACAACTTTATTTTGGTTTTGAAGGCGAAATTCGACTCTAGTCCACTAAATGCCAAAAACTTCTAGTTGGCACCAATAAATTCTACAGCTTGTAATAGTTGTCAAAATAGCCATATTTTTAATTATACGTCTTCAATACTCTTCATATAATCGTCAGTGTAATTCGATCTGCAGTAAAGTGGAGTGTTGAAAATGAATTTAGGAAAACTTCATTTTTTATGGCAAAATTGCACTTTTGGGGGAATTAAAATTTTTGAGCCCGTCGCCCTCAATGTGTTAAACTGATTTATGATCAGCTTTATTAATATTATTTTTTCCATCTGTCATTTCCTTTTTTGTTTAAAAATTAATTATATATGCCAGTGCTTCCCAACGTTTTTCAGTCTACGGTCACGGTAACTAGTTTTGTAAAAATATATCGGCACACTAAAAAATCTATTACATATTTATAGAAAAAAAACTCAAGTTTTGCAAAAAAAAATATTTTTAATAAAGTTATACATTTACATTTGATATTACATTTCTAATGTGAAATCTGACCTTGATGTTGAGAACAGAGTTTGCTTATATTAGGTTCAATACTTGAAATGGATACGCGCGGCTCATGGTTAAGGCTTTTAATACACGATCGCTTTATGTTTTTAATGGTAACCATCGATGAAAAGCTTTGTTCACAGATGTAGGTAGATAGCGAATGGTAACAGAATTTCAATTGCATTTTTTGAAATAGTTGGGAATTACTTCTTAGCGATTAACCAAAACTGAGATATTGGAATATTGTCTTTAAATTAAAGCTCAAGTGTACGATCATTTTTAAATCTATTAGTTCTTCTTTTTGTTTCATCGATAAGTTTTGCGAAGATTCTTCAGACGGCAAAACAAAAAGATTTAGAACCAAATCAAATTCAATCAACCTATTTGATTTAAAATAATGCTGCATCTCTTCTTCAAGTAAATATAGATGCTTCTCCACAAGTTTGAATATTTGCTTATCAAGTTTTAAAGTAGAACACCTATTAAACATAGAAATTTTACCAGTTTTCACTTCATTAATCCAGAGCCTTATTTTTTAGCCTTAAATTCATTTATTTTATCAGTGCAACTGAGTATATTTTCATTTTTTCTTTGCATTTTACGATTAAGCTCGTTAAGATGTTCATATATATCAGCTAAATACGCAAATTTCTGTAGCCAGACGTTATCTTTCAAAATTCTTTGATAAAAAGTGTCATTCTCAAAAAAACGTTTTTAATTCCTTTTTAAGCTCATAAACTCTTGACAATACTCTTTCATTTGAAAGCCAGTGCACTTCAGTATGACAAAGTAAAGTCTCATGTTCGGACCCCATTTTTTCGCATAAAATTGAGACTAGAGATTGAAGTGGCCTAGATTTAATCACGTTCACCATTTTAACTATTTCGTTTAGCGTGATTTTAAGATCTTCAGGTAAACTTTGAGACATAAGAGCTTCCTTGTGGATAAAACAGTGTATTATTTGAATTTCATGATTTTCAGAGAGAACTTCAGCCACCAAGCCCTTAACAGTTCCTGCCATTGCAGCTGCACCATCTGTACATAAGCTAATACAATTTTTCCAATATATATTGTTATTGACAAAATACTCGTTGATTACTTTAAATATTTCTTCCCCAGTTGTTCGATTGGGAAGTTCTTTGCAAAATGAATAATGTTCTTTCATTTCTTTTTCTTCACAAATTCGAACACATACCATAAGCTGAGCACAATTACTACAGTCTGTAGATTCATCAACCTGTATCGGAAAAATTTCTTTATCTTTAATTTTTTGTATTAACGTTGATTCTATGTCAATAGACATTTCGTTAATACGCCTACTAATTGTATTATTAGAAAGTGGCACTTTTTCAATTTCTTTTGCTTCTTTGTCTCCAAACATATGTCGAACAATTTCTATGCAAGATGGTAGAATTAAAGAATCAGCTATAATCTGCCGATTTTTAGCTTTAGCTACTAATTTTTAGCTACTAGTAGCTAGCACGTATTGAAACTGTGGTTGCTGAATTCAAAAAAATACTTTGTTTTTTATTATTAATTTGCATTCGTTTAAAAAAATCAATACTCTTTTCAGCATAATTGGAATGTCTAATTTTAAGATGTCGCTGAAGTTTACTTGGCACCGTTGTTTCATTTGATAATGTTTCCCGACATATAGTACAATGAAGTTCAATACTTCCAGCAATTTCAACACTTGAGAAACCAAATTTGATGTATTCTTCATTATATTGTCTATTAGCAGTTGGTTTTACTTTTTCTTTGGACTCTGTTCCATATCAACAACTGTTGATTTATCGCTTCTTTTCAAAAATTTATCCATAATTTAAATTTTAATGATTTTTTACAAAAAATACTTTGCAATACCTATATATGTTGTATAAAATCAAAATATCTTTCTAAACATATTTTTCTAAAATTATTTTTATATTTACCTTTAAACTTAAATATTATAAAGCAAGAGCTTACGTTACTGGTCACTACTGTTCACAAAATATAAACTGAATACTAAAAAGAAGAATATCGACATGTGACTATTCATTCACTCTTCAAAGATTTTGCAGAGCCTACTTAATTTTTTTTATTTTTTCAGTTACTGAATTTTCGAATAAAAAAAAATTAATATGTAAATATTAGTCGAACAATATTTACCACTTCAAAGATAATTAGTAAGAAAATTTTTAAAAAATCCACAATTATCTTACTGGTTGGGAAGCTATGACATATGAAATCAGAAATGATTTTAATTATTTTAAATAATATTTATAAAATTTTAAAATTTTCATTTTTATTGTCAAATTACAAAATTCAATCAAACATATTTAAACTAATACTTTCAAAATTTTCATTTAAATTAAATTATTTATTTATTAAATATTTTTTTGACAAATTAAAATTTTATTTTGATTTCATGTCATTATTGGAAATTATTCACACAAATAGTTATAACTGATTACGTAAAATGACTTATTGTCTTGAGAAACTTCTTCTGACCTGCACTCACAAGGATTTACGTTCTAAGGTTGATGAAGTTTGACAAAGTTTATTGTGGACAAAACTCATCGTCTTAATTTCATATTGTAATTGTTTAGAATATTTGTTTTCAAATGTGTCGTTTTGTGTTTGAAAGCGTGAGGTCGTGAATCGTGTCCCCTTTCAATTAGCCAGGAATTTGTGATTAGGAATTATTGGGTAGAATAATTAGACAATCTTGAAAATTAATTAAGTAATCATTTAATTAATTAAGTAATTAAGTAAACCTTAAATACTGTTTCGTAAAATCAATAATAAGACTCTAGGCGAGCCCCACCAACAAAAGGTCCTGGACAAGAAGCAAAATGTAATTATTTACAAATAAGAAATTCTTTTAATAAAAATTCAATTAAATGCATCGTGTAAAAACTTTAAAAATCATTATTTAATAATAAATTTAATTCAAATATTATGATTATATACAAATAATTTGGATTTTAATAAAAATTACTGAAAATTAAAAAAACGTCAATTTTTTTTTTGCTCCAACATGGGGTGCTGTTGTACAATGCCGCCGAATGAAAACTATTCGGAAGAAAATGAGGTGGAAAAGAGCCATGGTACCTGTTGTAATTCAAAAAGGATTTTAGAAGAGGATGATGTAGATATAATTTATACCAAAGCTCAGACACCAGATTTATCCTCAGATATTACGGACAAACTTAATCCAGTTATACAGGAAAATATGTATGGAATTGGTAGAGTTTCAGATTTACTGATTTCAGATGCGAATTTAATAAGAAATAAAAATTTCGAATTAAGTAAAGAGACTGAAGATGAAGTCTTCGAAACGAACTATAATTATAGAAGATATAGTCGGGATATTTTGTATCAATTTCATTTACCCCTGTCGACTTATTTTGGAATTGAAAATATTATATTCTAATTTCAGCTTAACATTTTTAAAATTTATCTTTTATTCAATGCAAATGGTCGTCAACGATGGAATTGGCTGACAGTATAAAGCTCGGAAAACTTAAAAATTATTGAAATATAAATCAAACCTTTATTTGTTCGGTCTGCAATTTTATCCAGGGCCGTTTTATCCAGTAGACACAGTTGACACTGTGCCTAGGGCCTACAAACAAAATTAAATTACATTTTTTTATCATTTTGTCGTAATGTCGTTGATTGATTAAAAATAAAAAATAAACAAAAAACATTAAAAAGAAACCAAAATTAAAATTGCAAATTCAATATTAATCTCATTTAGTTAAGTTGGGATTGTCTATTGCACTGGTTCTCAACCCGTGTTCCGCGAAAAAAATGACATTTTATCTTTAAATTTGCATTTAAGATACATATTATCAAAAACCTCAATTAATTTTTTTATAAGATGATTCAATAAGAAAGCCGTTACACAGATATATAAATATACAAATATACAAGTGTTTTTATTGCTTGTTATTGTTGCGCGTGGTATTTTCTTCGCTTAAAAGAAGGCATTGATTACGTTTACGTAATTTATTTGGCTTAAAAGAAAATGATTTAAATTCGGATTGGAATGCTCAGATATTAAAATTGATTCCAGGAAGACCTGATTTGTACGAATCTAATTTCTGAGGATAGTGCTGGGATATTTAAATTTTCGTCGACAACTCCTCGTGTTCAGCAATCAAAAGAACTCTAATCCCAACAAAATATTTATTTCCAAATTATTCAAATTAATTATATCGTTACACAAATTGGGTAGATGCATGATGGGTATTATCAGGTAAAATGAAAACACAAAATCTTGTTTATTTCTTTTCTCTAATTTACTTCTCGACTCGTTCTGTCTTTAATTAAACAATTTTTTCTTCGACAAACTGGCGCTTTCTGTTTTTTGTTCTGTTATTATAAAGTATTTTAGTGGTCATTAATATTTCCATCAACCGGCTGAAGAATTCACTGCCAATTGTCCTAATTCCCAACAACCCATTGATCTGACAATCAGCTGAGTGTTGGGTTACCGGTAATCCAAGTTTTACCTCATCGTGCTGTTTCCAGTGTAACCCAGAATACAATTGATAGCTGACCACTTGGTACCCGTTGAGTAATCAAGGTTGGTACTGTACCAAGGGTTTGAGTACTAGCAAAAAGTGAGCATGCTTAACATACTGTAATTGTCTAGCACTCACCTGGGTTCACGGACTGCCGATAGAAGGCTTATGTCAGATTTTTCTCGGTCCCCTTTGTATTAATTGGTGTTCTCGAATGATCAGAATATATACAGACACATGAGTCACCAAAATAACGAACACTTTTATTTAAATCACATAACCCATGATGGGAGTTCATAATGCTCCAGTGAACTTCTCCTGGGGTAGTTATTGGTAGGGTCAAGTGGGTTGATCCTTGGACTAAGCTGGCTTGTCGTAATCTAGCCCGGGCAGCCTTACCCGGCCGGATTTTCTTCGAGGTGGAATAGGAGATGCGAGTACATTAGGTTTCGTTGAGTACTTCCGACAGAGGTCGAACCCTGGCGATCACGTCCTGATCAATTGACTGTTGATGGGACCTGGGTCTCGAGTTCCCTCACCCTCAGACGGAGAGCTCGTAATTCAACTTGATCTCGAGCGCTCTGCAATTGCAACTGGGAAATCAGTTTCAGGCGCTTTTGCATCTCCGCCGGCGGGAACCATGTACTCTCGAAGTTCCCGCAGTGTTATTTGATCCTCGTCAGCTTGGCTCGATACACATCTGTCTGTTGTTGCGCCCGTTCACGGTCCCGACGCATATCTTCCAAGAGCTTTAGCACTAAATCAAAGGTATAATTAATGACGTGTTCTTTCATAATCTCGTCAGGCGACTACACCCTGTCGCTATAATTATCGTTATACAGAATGCGATCGTCAAGCTGTAGTCCTATATTAATATGTGTTTAAACCCCGGATTAGTCCTACGAGTCCCGCTAAAAGTACTCATAATTCGTGTAAGATTAATAAATAATAAAAAAACACCTTATGAATAAATTATAATATATTCAAAATGATTCAGCATATAAATTAAGATTGTACAAATAATCATCCATTCAAAATAACTAGGTCGGGTTAAACACAACACAAAAGAAAAACAGAAATAAAACATAATCACGAGATAATAATATTTGGCCCAACTGTTTGAGTGTCTATGCAGGGTGATTTTTTCGAGGGCGTCCTCGTTTTCGTGGCACGTCCGTCTCCGTTAGGCACCGAGCCCCGTGGTGGGCTTCCTTGGACGTTCCACGCCACGGCGAATGGCGGCGGTTCGTTCTGGGTAGCACTGCAACCATGGCATACCCATCTATGTCCTCCAGCTCGACGGCCAGAGTTTCGTTTTCGAGCCTTTGCAATCGATTTAAGGCCGCCTTGATGCTCGTGAACGCTTCTGTCAGGGCTAGGGAGGTGGTGTTGATGAATGGTTCTACCTTCGGGGTCACAGGACTCACATTCTGGTAGGTCCAGTCGTGGATCCGATACCATATCCACCGGGACCTTAGTCGGGTGACTTCTTCATCTCGGTCCAGGACTGGTGGATTCTTCTGCCTCCTCTTGGGTTGTTCCGACCTCCGATACAGATAACGAGGGGCCCGCTTGTCCGTCTCTTTGTCTAGTGTGAGGCATACCTGTGATGATAAGAGAATTATTAAAGCATTTCTTAACGAATCTTTGTTCATCCATTTGGGTTCAGGTTACCCAAGGACGTTTAAACGCACTGTTCATTTTAAATTCTAGTGTGATACGCATCAATCCAACAGACAATGATTTTTTGTATTTAAGGTGGATTTAAATTACGAATTAATTTCCCTATTTGATTTTTCGATTTAACTTAAGAGATTAGTTTGGGGATTAATAAATTAAGTATTAATAAATTAAGAATTACTAAATTAAATTAAGTTCGTGTATTTAAATTAAAGATTAATAAATTTAGGTTTAATGAATTAAGAGTTGATAAAGTAAGAATGGATAAATTAAAATTTCATGAATTAAACTTAAGATCGCATATTCAAATGACTGTTGTTTAAATTAGTCAGTAAGATCACTTTATTGACTAAACATTTAAACATTTTATTAAAATTTCTTTAAACACTGCTACTAAGATTCACTGTGGAAGGTGAATTGCTACGCGCCGACGGTCATGCTCGGTTCCTAGCAATTCCTAGCCGTAGCGGTTGTAAGTGGCTTCAACTTCAACGTAAATCTGCCAGGTAATTCACTTTTGCATTTTTAAATTGTTCAATTTCAGGAGTTGATTTCAAAAAATGTCGTTTCGAACGTGGAACTTGTTCTTATAACTTATTCTCAGTATGTCAGCTGGTTCATGCGAGAAATGCCTACTTTGAATTTCTGTTCGCCGCAATATTTGGTTCGGAAAATTAGATAGCGGTTCGTACTGCTAGTGATTCAGAAATGACTCCTTTTTCGATTTATCTATCCTCGTCCATTGGTAAGAAGATTTGTTAGCCGATATAGTTTAAAAAAAAATAAAGTCTATGATTTTGTTGGATATAAATTTTTTTTGTTGAATTTAATTAGATAATTAATTTTTATCGTAAAACATTATGAAATAGTTATTACGTAATTTTTTTAACTTTTTCGTTTGAATTTAAGTAATTAACGATTTTAATTGTAACATACTATGAAATATTTGTTACTTATTATTCCTCGTCTATGGTCATACGGGGGTATATATCCTAGCTCAGGCAGTCGATCTTGGGAAAAGGGCCTTTGCCATTTCTGACTTGCAGGGGATCACTTCTGAGGGTAACAGGGGTTAGATTCGCACGGGTGTCATAGGTTCTATACTAGGATTATGGTTCCTTCCGTCATGGTCGATGGTGATTAGCTCATTTACGAGAGAGTATGCATGGTCCATTTGGTCAGCCAGAGTAAGTTTGATGAGGGTACCATTTAGCTTACAGGGTTGTTCCTATTAATAGAAGCGGTTCTATTGGCTAAACTTGACTATAAGAAAAAGAAAATCGATAATGTCGGTTTTTGAATTTTTCTATTAATAGTAACGTTTTTGGAAATCGATAAATTGGTTTGTGTAAATTATATAGTTAATTAGTAGGGCAAGATGGAGCGTTATATCGATTATATAGTTAAGGATAGTTAAAAGGAGAAATTAATCGCGTTATTGGCAGTAGTACTCATCCATTTTATTATATAAATTTTAATATGTTAATTATTCTTGTTGGTTACTTAGGGGTGTGTCATTTTTAATTTTAAATACGTTAGGGGTAATCATAGACATTCACTCGACTCTTTCCTAAGCACCTCCATGACTATTGTACTTTAAACCATTTGTGTACCCATGGCGACGACCATGTTGGTACTGTACACAAAGGCGAAAAAACAATGAGCAGGTGAGCTCTATTGCTAAAACTACTCCCCATTGTATTTTCTCTTCGGGTTCTAGACGGCCGATAGAAGGTCTTACGTCATCGATCATTTTCTATTTCTACTTTTCTATCTCATTCGGCTATGGTCCTCATTTCTAGATGTCTTCCATTGTTTCCTTTCAAGATTTTGTGCAGGGATGCGCCCTTATTTTTCTATTAATAAAGGTTGCTAGGTATTTTTCTTGATATTTATGAATATTTAACCTATCTCGCAAAAAATTTGAGCAGGGATCGGCCCTTATTTCCAAGTTAATCCACGCTTCCCATAATATTTAAATTGTACTTCAAAAAATTTGAGCAGGGATCTGCCTGTATTCTTAGTCCTAACCTATGTTTGACCAAAGTACTTCCAGCGACGGACCCGTGGAGAAGCCTCCACATTTCGGCCCGAAATCAGCTGCGCGATTGAAAAACCAGCATACCCACCAGTCTGAGCATCCCGAAGGTACCCCAAACCATGATATGCTGGATCTCAATTCCACGGTACTATCGTTCACAACCAATAAATAATATAATTGGACTCAATAAAAACTATCATTTAAAACTTGAAACTAAATAAAATTAAACCATTAAAAAGGACAACAAAAGAAAATTTAACTGAGACATTAATTGCATATAAAATTTATTAATTAAAACACTTCTTAAAAATTACAATAAGAATAAAAATAAATTACCAAATCCACGATGGCATAAAATCGAAAACTGAGAGCTTTACTGTCTGCAAATTACATGGTGGTGCTGAAAAAAACAAGTTTTTTAAATGAATTTGTGATCAGTATTTATACTGATTTTGCATGCGCATTCATGCATGCGCTGTCACTCTATCCAATTAGAGTGCGAGAAGTTTTGACTTAATTTTTCATACATGCATGAGTGTATGCAATCATTTATCTGTTTTTAATTTCATTAATTTAATTAATTAATTATTTAATTTTTATTAATTTTAATTTTATAAATTTTATAATTTAAATAATTTGAGTTATATTAATTTTTATTAATTTAAACATTTTTATCTTTAAATTTAATAAGTTACATAACCATTTAATTCTATAAACTTTACAATTTACATAATGCTAACTAATTTTATTATTTTGACGATTTAATTTTTATATTGTTTAAATAATTTTCAACTAATTCTATTTTACATTTTATTATTTTTCTATCGAAATTTTTGAGTGTTGAATTTTTCTGTTAAATTTATTTATCTCTTTATTCTATTATACGGGGTTTATTGACTCTTAATGTGTGATGAAATTTATTTTATTTATTTTATATTAAACCTTGGTCATAAATTTTTTCAACTTTGCGGTTTTTGTGTTAGGTATTTTCGATCGATTAAAACAAACTCTCAGTTCTCGGTTTCAGCCCAACATTCTTAATAAAATCTAAATAGCATTAAATGATGTAAAATGAATAAACCGAGTTGTAACGTTTCGGGGATCGACAAGTTGGGTCAGTTAAACTATATGATTAATCAGTAGGGTAAGGGCGGTGTTAGGTCAATTATATAGTTAAGGGTTAAAAATAAAGAGAAATTAATCGAGTTATTAGTATTATTCTTCAATTCCATTTCTATCAAATAAATTTGACTATGTTAATTATTCATAATAATATATAAATAATATTAAATGATGATAATAACATTAACGTAAATTTATAATATACAACTTGGGGGGAGGCAATTATGAAAATCGTGACATTATTTTTTAAACGAAATATACGTGATTTTACCTGGAAATAAACCAGATTAGCATGTTTGGGTACTCATCAACGACTATATGATCCGATGGGGGGTCTTTTATGAAAAATTGTTCAAATTTATTTGTAGATGAAATATGAGTGAATTTATAAATTAAATTTAGGACTTTTGGGTAACTATTAATGATTATATGGTCCAGTGGGTCATTTATGAAAAATTTCTAAATTTATATTGTAAAGATAATATAAGCAATATATATATATATATATATATATATATATATATATATATATATATATATATATATATATATATATATATATATATATATATATAACATAATCAACATAAATTTAGAGAAGTACCGTTGAACGATAAAAATTTAAAGTTTTTTATATAAATTTGTCTTTAATACATATAAAAATAAACATCAAAAATTTTGACGAAATAATTTAAGAAACTGTTTTGTAATTAATCAAATAG